>NCSK02000222.1:0-52618 GCA_002276475.2 Chlorociboria aeruginascens | reverse complement strand
AAATATTTCGTTAAGCTAAATTTTTTTAATAAATATATTAAAAATATTAAAACGTTTCGATATAAAGTTTTAATTATAAATCCTAATAATAATAAATTTTTTAAATATTTGCGTTTAAAAAATATTAATAATTAATTTATTGCTTTGCTTTTTTTTTTTATTTTTTTTTTTTAATATATATTTTAATATAATTTTTCGTTGCCGTGAATATCGAAACGAAAACTCCGATTTTTTTTAATTTTTTGCTTTAATATTTCGAATATTAATATTAATTTTCGTTCGTTTAAAAAAAAAAGTTTTTTTCGTTTCTCGAAATATTAGCGTATTTTATCTATAAAATCCCAATAAATAAAACAATATTGCAAACTAAAATTAATAGCTTTAGGCCTATTATTAAAATTAGCAAAATTAAAATTAAAATTTTATAAATTTTTTTTTTTAAAAATTAATAATATTAAAATAAAAAGTTTTGCCAAATCTTTTTTTTTTTTTTTTAATTAATAATAAAAAAGCTAAAATTTTGTTAAACCTTTTTTTTAATATTATTTTATTTTATTAATTTTAATTATAATCTTTTTTTGCATTTGTTTTTTAAATTTTTTTTTTTAAAATAAAAATCTTTTTAATTTTGTTAATATGCTAATTGTTTATTGTTTCTTTATTTTTATATTTGCCATTTTGGAAGCCATTGCTAATTCCAAGCTCGTATCGAAACCTAGCTTAATTTCTTAAATTTATTAATACGCATCTAGGCGTATCGTTTATTTTTTGTTTTTTTTTTTTTTTTTTGCTGGTTTAGCAATTTATTGCTTTTTTAATAATGCTGCTCTTAATTTAATATATATAATTAATATAATATATTTTTAAATTTTATATATTTTTTTTTTATTTTTTAAATTGCTATTATTTAATAATAGTTTTTTTTATAAATATTTTTTTGCTTTAGCTACTTAACTGCGAGAAAAAGATTAAATTAGCAAAGTATTTAAAAATTCTATATAAGTCACCAGAAAAAGATATGGGGGAATTTTAGGGCTGGATATAATAAAATCAAAAGCTGCGACTCGAGGCCTAAAATAATCTTTAATAATTAAGCTTAAAAATAGTTATTAAAATATATAAATAAGATTGTTTCTAATATCGATTCTATTGATTTATTATTGTAACTAAATATTCGATTTTATTAATATAATTTTTTTATTTTCTTTTATCGTCTCTGATCTTTATGCTTTATATTCTTTTTTTAAGAAAAGCTTTTTTTCCTAGATATAAATATCTAGGCAAAAAATTTTTATAATACCCTAACCTTATCTAATTTTGCTTATAATGAGGCAAGAGGTAATTCCCCTGCCACAATATCTATAAAAATATATCTTTTAGCACTTTTTTATTAACTTTTTAATTAGGTAAAACTTTTATATATATATCTAAATTTATATTTAAGTTTAAAAATATATTAATAATATTTATTTATTTGATTTTTAAATTAAATAATATTGCTATTGCAATTATAAGCTTTCATATAATGTTTTTATATATTTCGACATAGGTTTGGTCGAAATTCTTTTTATATTTTTGCCTAAAATTTTTAATTATTTATTTTGCTTTATGCTTTAAAATATTACTATTTCGATCTTTCTTAATTTTTAGTATTAGCTTTCCTGGTAAAATCTTAATGCTTAATAAATCGAATCTTTTTTCTAATTGCTAAATTTTTTTTATAATCAAAAATTTAATATTTTTTATTAATTGCCTTTTTTTATTTAGGCTATTTCGGGGTTTGTTTTGCTTTATAAATTGTTAACGGATTATTATATATTAATAATTTTTAATTAAAAAAATAAATTATCGAAAATATAATTTTTTTTTTATTAATTTGTTAATTAATGCATTTTTTTGTGAAATTATAAGTTCGATATATAAATCTTATTTTTAAATTTTTTAGGCCTACTTTTTGGGTTCGGCTAAGATTAAACTTCTTTTTTTTTTTTTAAGGCATATTTGATAAAACTTTAATTTTATTATCTAAATTAACTTTTGGTATATCAAACTTTTTCTTGATATCGATTTCTAGGTTTAACTTTTAATTTAAGCCAATTTTAATATTTAAATTTTGATTATTTTTAATATTCTGCTAATTATTTTCGCTTTTTTAATTAATTATTTTATTTCTAATTTCAAAAAAAATCGAAATATTAGCTTTTTTTAGAAATAACTTGGTAATTAATTTTTTTTTTTATTAAATTTAATATTAAATAAGCAAATGATTCGGCTTGCTAAAGAATTTTTTTTAATAGATATATATATTTGAAATATATGCTTTTTTTTATATTTTATAAAAATATTAATTTTAGCGCGTTTTTTAACTTTTTATTTTGTTACGTAATATTTTTTTAATATTTAAATATATATTTTGCAACTTAATACTTTCAAATAAGCTATAAACAACTTATTATTCTAGTTTAAATAAAATTTATTCGTAAAGATTTCAAATAGCATCTTTCTTTATATAAAAATATAGCTATTCTATTTATAATAAGAATTATAATTTCAAATATAACTAATTATAAAAACATAAAAATTTTTATATTAATTATAGCTATCCTAATTTTTTTATAAATAATTTTAATAAAGCGTTTTAAAGTTTCGTTTTGCTTAAAATTGTAAAATATAATCAGTTTTATTTTTTAACCTAGCTTATTTGCCAATTATATTAGCTTGGTTAGGAAATATGTTTTGCTATTATTTATTTGTTATTTTTTGATTATTTTTTAAAATTGAATTTAAATTATTTTTTAATATTTAATTATAATATTATATGTTTTATTTTTTTGTTATATAAAAGTAAATCTATCGAATTAAAAATATTTTTTTGATAAATATTATAGCATATTTCTTTTTTTTAATATTTAGAAAAATAATTATAATAATATTAATATAAATTTCATTAAATATCTTGAAATATCGAGATTTAGCTTGCTTTTGTACATGCTATATTATTTTTCTTTTCTTATAGAAATTATAAAGCCTTAGCTTTTTATTTTTTTGATCAAAGCATTTCTTTTTCTTAAGAATTATTTTCTTAATTATTCTTAATGTTTTTCTAACATTCTTAAATTTTAAGTAACCAAACCGCTTATACCAAAGCCAAATTAAGGTTTTTTTTAATATTGGTATAACGGCCGAAAAAGCATATATATAATATGCTTTAATAATTATTATTTTTTTTATTAAAACAAAAAAAAAAATGGTTTTTAATATCGATTATCAAATTCCATATTAATTATATTAATTTTTTTTTTTAAAAATTTTTAAANNTGTACGATTGCTTGTTTGGTTTTGCTTTAATAAAAGAATTATATTTAGTACGCACCAAATCTTATAATTTATTAAAAATATAAAAAATTTAGCAAAAATTAAATTTTATATATTATTATATAAGTTTAATTTTAATTATTTATTTAATTTCTAAAATTTTTATTTATAAAAATTAAAAGCTTTAAATTTTTTTAATATATAAATTAAATGCTTTGTTTTGGATCGGAAATATTATTTTATATATAAAAAAAAAAAAAATATAGCAAATAAAAAACAAAATATTAAAAAAAAAATATAATCGGCTATTAAGAAAATATAAAGCNAATATTTGTTTATATAGAAAATATATATGCAGCTTAAATTAAAATTAAAAAAAATAATAATATAAATATTAATAAAATTGCTGTAAAAAAAATTAAAAAAAAGAAAATATAAATTAATATAATCGGTTTGCTAATTAAGCGATACGCAATTGCTTATAAATTAAAATAGCTTTTTATATAAATATAATTTGCAATTTCTTTATTAATTTATATTATAAAGCTTTCTTTTTAAATAATCGCAACAAAAGATTTGGGCAATTTAATACGTTTGTTATAAAGAATCCAAACGCTACGCTATCAAAAAAATATTTATAAATTAAATAAAATATATTATAAAATTTTTCTAAAATTATTAATTATAAAATTGCAAAATTAAATTATAAATATTTTTTATAAATTTGCATCAATATAATTATTTAGCTCGTAAAACTTTTTTTTTAATTTTAATAAATTATTTAATATTTGCGAAAATTGCTATAATAAAATTAATTTTNATTTTTTTTTTTTTTAATTATTTCGAAAAAATTAAAAGCATTTCGATTAGGTTCGCTTTAATTACTTCGCGCTATATTTAAGGTCGAAGCTTAAATATATATATAAAAAAAATATGCAAAAGTTCGAAAAAATACAAAAATAAATATTTAATAAATAAATAAAAAAGAAAAAAAATTAAAAAAAAATATAAAAAAAAAATATAAAAATAAATAAGAATATAAAAAAAAATAAAATAATGCGTTTGGATTCAACGTATATTTTGTTGTGTTGCTAATATAAACCTTTTAAAAATTAGATTAATTTTAAAAAATTAAATTTTTAATAAAGGCTAATAGCAATAAAGCAATTACGCCGAGTATTAGGCTCGGTTAAATTTATATTTTTTAAAATTATTCGCAATAAATTAAAATAATCGCGCCGGATATTAAATTTAATTAAAAATATTACGATAGCTTAATTGCTTTTAATTTTTTTTTTCACGTTTAATATTCTAATTTATTTGTTAATTAATTAATATCGAAGCCACGAAATTAATTATGTTTTCGACGCAAAATATAGCTTATTATTGCAATATATTTTTTACGTCAATTAAATAATTTTATATTCGAAATAATTTAAATAAAAGCGAAGCAAAAAATATAAGCAAAATATTACCGCACGCCACCGCTTTTTAAGCAATTTTGATAATTAGTCGAACTTTATAAATTAGGCTAACCATACGGGATCACACGTGAGACTAGCTAATATGATTACCAACATTATTATTAAAAAAAATATAAATAATAAAACAATTAATTTAAGGCTTCGAAATTATATTTTTGAATCGCAAAATATAATAAACGTAGCTTTAAATAAAAAAATCAAAAAATAAACCAAAAAAAATAAACGACTTATTAAAAACAATCAAAATAAAAATAATTTCATTTATTACTCTTTTGAACTTTATAAATAAATATGGGAAATTAACAAGAATTAATTAGTAAATTAATAAGATTTATTAAAAATGTCACAATATATTTAAAATATCCAATGCATTCGCTTANNTAGNTTAAATTAGTTAGCGANTTATTTTATTAANNNTNGNTTTCCCACGATAATAAATTATTTTATTTTTTTTTAATTTTAAATATTTTTAATAATATTTAATAGCAATATTTTTCGTTGCTCGTTATTTGTAAATTATTTAATTTATTAAATTATTAGCTTATTGGCAGCCAGAAATTATTAAAAATTTTAATCAAAAATTATTATTTGCATAATTTTATTAAAATTATTAGCTTTCGCTTTATATTTTTTGCGTTATTATATTGCAATATTTTTTATTTTTAATAATATATATATTTAAAACTTTCTAAGCATTTTTGTTCTAGCAAATGCAAAAAAATATTATTATTTAAGTTAACAAATTTATATTATTTATTAAAATTTAATATTTATATAGCTTGCAAATTTTATATAAATTTCTTAATTTTATTAGCTTCGTCGCAAACAATAATTTTGCTATTATAAACCTATATTTATTAATGAAATATTAACGTTATTTTAATAATTTTTATTTAGTTAAATAAATCGAATTATAAAATATATTTTAATTAATTTTGTAAATATTTTTGATTAATTTAAAAAGCACGTTTATAATATTATCAACGTACTAATTTTTATAATAATTAAATTTAAAAAAGCTGCATTAGCAGCAGCTATTTAATAATAAAATTAATATTATTTTTAAAATTTATTATTCGCAATTTTTTATTAGCTATATATTATTTTTATAATAATAAATTCGAAATTTATCAAATTTAAATTAACGTTTATTAGCTTTTAATTTCGATATATTTAATATATTAAATTATTTAAGTTTTTAATCACAAAACCTAGGCCCCGAAATGCATATAAAAATCATATTTTTTATCGCTGCCGCTTTATAAAAATTTTGTAATAAACTTCCGCAACGTGCTGCATCGCCTTCATTTTGCAATTTATAAAAATCTTAATTATAAATATTGTTTTTTAATATTTTAAATAAGAATATTTTTAAATTTTAAATTAATAATATTAATTATTTTAATTTTAATATCGCTAATAAAAATATTATAAAATTAATATTATTTAAAATTATATATAATAATATTTATTTTTTTATTAATCGTTTGCTGTATATATTTAAAATATATAAAAATTAGAAAATATATAATATTTTTATAATATGCCTGCGAGATTCAGCATTAACTTGGCATTTGGTCGAGTTAATTAATATTAAATATTAATATTTTATTATTTATATTATTTTTAATTTTATTAATATTTTAATTAAACGTTTTAAAAAATTTATATTTGCTATAATTCGCAATTATATAAAAGCTAAATTTATTTATGCAAATATTAAAAAAAATAAAAATTTTTAAAATTATATTTAAAAAATTTTTCGTTACGTTTATATTGCTAAATTATATTTTATATATAATTAATTGCTTGCAATTTAAAATAAAATTAATATTAATATATATTTTTATATTTCAATATTAATAAAATCTATAATCTTAACAAAATTTTATTAAATGCTTAACGAAAAAAAATTAAATTTTTGCTAAGCAAATTAAAGCTTATTAGCAAAATTAAAATAAATAAAATAAATTTAACCGGCCTGCAATATATTAATTTTATTTTAATTAAAATAATTTTTTATATTAAAGCAATATTAAATAATTATCGAGCCAGCGTTTTGTGCAATATTCCTAATATTTAAATAATGCTAATTTAAATATTTAATAAAGCTAAATATATTTTTATATTTAATAAAAAAATTAAATTAATTATTTTCGCAATTATTAGCAAAACCAATAATAGCATTATTAATATTATATAAATAAAAAAAGCTTTATATATTAGCAATATGCCGCTTTGTTTTTAAATTTATTATCGCGTTTATAAATAATCGCGCAAAACGGATTCGCTTTTAATAAATTTTAAAAAAATTATTTTTAGCTTTTTAATTTCGCAGCTGCGTTCGCTAAAAAGCTAAAAAATATATATTAAAATATAAATATTTTTAATAAACCTAATATTAATATATATTTAAAGAAATATTAAAATATATAAAACAAAATTTTTAATTATAAACTTATTGCTTAATTTTTTTAATTTATATTAATAAATATTAAATGCAAATTTTATAATATAATATTTTTTTTTAAATAATAAATTGCATTTGCATTTTCGTAATATTAATTATAAAATTTTTTTTATTATTTACGAAATATTAATTTATTATAATAATAATATTTTTTTTTATTATTAAATTAATATTTTAAATTTTGCTTAATTATAAAACTAAATATAAATTTTGCAAATAGCATTACGTTATAATTATAATTAAGTTATATATAAGCATAAATAATATATCGATATATATTAATACGAGCTGCTTGCTATTGCTTATAAATAAAATATAGTTTGCAAAATATTTTTTTAATATTAAAATTTGCAAAATAATTATTTTAATTATAATTTGCAATATTAGCAATTTTAAATATTTAATATTTAAATATATAATTTTTATATTTTATATTTATAATTATAATGCATATGCTAATATTACCCAAAAAATTTATTTAATTAATAATTTATAAGCCAAAATACTTATAAATATTAATATATTTAATTTAAAAAAAATTAATATATTTATTTTTAAATAATTAGCAACAATTAATATATGCGAAAATATAAAAATTTTTATTTAAATTTGTGGGAATATATCTCGGGTAATAAAGAGCAACTCTACCCATGGGAGTATAATAAGTCAACGTCGGGGCATATATGGGAATGGTTTTATATATTGCCTTTTTGGGCTCTATGGGTAAATATAAAAAATTAATAAAAATAGTTGGTGAATTAATAAAATTTATTAGAAAGTACTTTTTTAAATATATAAAAGATTTTTTTCTTTTAATTTCTTTTAGTTTTAAATTTAATATAAATCATATCTATAGTATATACTAATTCTTAACTTGATTGCAACTCACCCCTGAGGGTTACCAACATATAATAAACGTAGCTTTAAATAAAAAATTAAAAAATAAATTNAAAAAAAANAANACGCTTTAATTAAAAAAGCTAAAATTTTATTAAGCTTTTTTTTAATATTATTTTATTTTGCCGATTTTCGATTATAATTTTTTTTTATTATTTTATTTTTTAAATTTTTTTTTTAAAATAAAATTTTTTTAATTTCGTTAATATATTAATTGCTTGCCGTTTCTTTATTTTTATATTTGCTATTCTAAAAGCCATTGCTAATTTTAAGCTCGTATCGAAACCTAACTTAATTTTTCAAATTTGTTAACACGCGTTTAAGCGTATCGTTTATTTTTTTTTTTTTTTTTTTTTTTTTGCTAATTTAGCAATTTATTATTTTTTTTAATAATGCTGCTTTTAATTTAATATATATAATTAATATAATATATTTTTAAATTTTATATGCTTTTTTTTTTATTTTTTAAATTGCTATTATTTAATAATAATTTTTTTTTATAAATATTTTTTTGCTTTAATTATTTAATTGCGAAAAAAAAGATTAAATTAGCAAAATATTCGAAAATCCTATATAAGTCATTAAAAAAAAATATAAGGGGATTTTAGGGCTGGATGTAATAAAACCAAGAGCTGCGACTCGAGGCCTAAAATAATCTTTGATAATTAAGCTTAAAAATAATTATTAAAATATATAAATAAAATTATCTCTAATATCGATTTTATTAATTTATTATTGTAACTAAATATTTGATTTCGTTAATATAATTTTTTATTCTTTTTTATTATCTCTGATCTTTATGCTTTATATTCTTTTCTTAAGAAAAAGTTTTTTTTCTTAGATATAAACATTAAAGTAGAGACCTTTGCAACATTTCAATCTCATTTAATTTCGCTTATAATAAGGCAAGGGGCAATTCCCCTGCCACAATATAAAGCTTTCTTTGGAAACTTTTAATTTCGTTCGGCTTATTCGTTCAATTTATTTATTTGATTTGTGCAAAGCTTTCTTTAAAAATTTCTAACTTTGTTTGGTTTGTTCGATTTATATAAAGCTTTTTTTAAAAATTTTAATTTCGTTCAATTAATTCGTTCGATTTATTTGTTTGGTTTTGCTTCAGTAAAAGAGTTATGTTTAGTACGCACCGGATCTTATAATTTATTAAAAATGGATATCATAGATTAAACTATGGAAACTTTAACTAAATTTTAGTTCCAAGATTTTCGTCCGTAGGAAATAGAATTTTTTTAGTACTTTCTTTAAATGAATTTAAGCTTTTAGTATGCAATAAGTGAATTCTTAACTCGCGTATTACCTAATCTGCCCTAACTTCTCAACATTAAATAATAAAAAAAAATCATATTTTGCTTTTGCTTATATTTGAAACGTTAAATTATTTAAGCAATATTAATATTTTTATTAAATTTAATTTTAAAAATATTTATTATAAAATTTAAATTAAAATAAAAAACGAGCACAAAATAATATTTAGAACCTAATATAAGCATTTCGAATATTATATAATATTATTTAGGCTTATTAACGCTTTGGCTACGTTTTAAGCTTATATTAATTAAGCATTAATAAAATTAATTAATGTTATATATATAATTTATTTAAATAATATTTTAATTTATATTATAAAAAAAAAAAATTATAAAGCCGCTATTAAAAAAAATTAATAAAACAATTTTAATATTTATAAAATTATATATTAATTTTAAAAAGTATTAAAATAAAATAATTAATAAAATAATTTTTTTTTATTAATTATGCTTTAAGCGAATTTGCTTTAATTAAAATTGCTTTTTTTAAAATTGCTTTAATTAAATTTATTTCGAAAATTATATAGGCAAATTAAGAAATATTAAACTTAATTATTTTATTATAATTATTAAAAAATAAAATGCTAACACAAATAATTATAAATTTCGATATAAATAGCGATAGCGATAATAAAAAAGCAACGAAGAAAAAAAAATTAATATAATATTTTAAATATTATTGTCACGGGACATATCATTATTGGTCTCCTAACTTATCATGTAACGTAGTCACATGATTATTTGTAGCCTTAGGCACCCTTCGCTTAGCTTAATTTGCTAAGTTATAGATTTATATTAGGTACCCCTCGAGCACATAGCAATTCCATAACTTTTATATTATTTTTATTTTTATATTTTAATAGCGAATATTCCCGTTCCATTAGCTTTACACGAGTAACCAACTTTGGCAATAATGCATTTAGCATTATAACCAAGATATATTTTACCAAATTTTAATTTTTTATTATTTTTTATTTATATTTTTGCGAAATTTTATTAAAAAATTTATATTTTATTAATTTTTACCTTATATTTTTTGCAATAATTTATTAATAAGCAATTAAATCATCGAATAAACAACGATTTTACGCAATTTTATTAATATTGCTTATTTTTTTATTATTTTTATTAACATTTGTGTTCGAAACTTAATTCTGCTTTACGTTGCTTTTAAAGCTTTATTATTTACGTCGAATTACGGTAATTAAAATTCTAGGTTTTTATAACCGCTTTTTCCGGTTTAATAAGCAAAAAGCAAGCGCTTTTTTAAAATGGCAATTGCAAAATTTGCAAAGTTTTTTTCTTTTACGCTGATAAATATTTTTATAAACCCAACCGAAAAAAAATTATTATTTTTAATGTAATAAATCTTAAGCTTTTATATTTTTAGCGAATTTAATAAATTTGCTACATAATAAAAACATTTATTTTCTTCTTTTTTTCGATTTATAATCTTAAAGCAATAATTAATAATAAATTTTTTTATATTATTAATATCGTTAATATTATTTATATTCTTTAACGTTATTGTTGGTAGTCATATTAGCTAGTCTCACGTGTGACCCCGTATAGTTGGCCTAACTTATAAAATTCGGCTAATTATCGGGATCGCTTGGGAGGCGGTAACGTGCGGCAATATCTTGCTTATATTTTTTGTTTCGCTTTTATTTAGATTATTTCTAATACAAGATTATTTAACCAACGTAAAGAGCATATTGCAATAGCAAGTTATGCCCTGCGTCAAAAGCATAATTAACCCTATGGCTTCGACATTAATTAATTAACAAACAAATCAAAATATCGAACACGAAGAAAAAGATTAAAAACAATTGAGCTATCGTAGTATCTTCAATTAGGTCTAATACCCGGCGCGACCACCTTAATTTATTGCGAATAGCTCTAAAGAACATAAATCTAACCGGGCCTGGTACCCGGCGTAACTGCTCTATTGCTATTAACCTTTGTTAAGAACCCAATTTTTCAAGTTTAACCCAGTTTTTAAAAAATTTGTGTCAGCAATATAACAAAAAATGCATTAAACCCGAACGCGTTATTTTATTTTTTTTATATTCTCGTTTATTTTTACATTTTTTTTTTATATTTTTTTTAACTTTTTTTCTTTTTGTTTATTTATTAAATATTTACTTTTGCATTCTCCGAACCCCCGCATACCCCCTGCACATATACCCTTTTTTTTTAAGCTTTAACTTTAAATATAGCGCAAAGCAATTAAGGCGAACCCAGTCGAAATGCCTTTAATTTTTCCAAAATAATTAAGGAAAAAAAGAAAAAATTAAAAATTAATTTTATTATAGCAATTTTTGCAAACATTAAACGGTTTATTAAAGTTAAAAAAAAGCTTTACGAGCTAAATAATCATATCGATGCAGACCTATAAGAGATGTTTACAACCCAATTTTGCAACTTTACAGTTGACGATTTCGAAAAAGCTTCATAATATATTTTATCTAGTTTACAAATGTTTTTTCGACAGCGTGGCGTCTGGGTTCTTTACGACAAGCGTACCAAACTGCCCAAATCTCTTGCTGCGATTATTTAAAAGGAAAGCTTTACAATGTAAACCAATAAAAAGATTATGAATTATATCCGTACAAAAAGCTATTTTAATTCGCAAGCAATTGCGTATCGCTTAATTAGCGGATCGATTGTACCAGTCCGTACCCCCTTCTCTTCGATTTCTTTTGCAGCGATTCCATCGATACCTATACTGCTATTTCCTTTAGCTCCGACCCAAGCTATATATATATCTCCTACATAGGCAAATACCGGCTTTGTACCTCCCCAGCAGCCAGCTATACTCTTCCCAGCACCCGTTCCTGCTGCTGTACCCTTCCCTTGCATACAAAACATGCTTTCGATCCAAAACGAAGCATCTAACTCATACATCAAAAAGCTTAAAGCCTTGACCAAGCTATATACCGAGAAAAACAAATATAACGGAGATATCGGCGGTCTTACCTTTAAGCTAACCATATTTCATAATTTTTGCCGTAAGGCAGGCGTTTCATCCGCTGTTAGAGCTATGGCGTTCTTTACTATGCTTAAGGGCCGTGCTTTAAACTATTACTATAGCAATGGTACCATGGCTAGCCTTACCTTCGAGCAAATATGTAAAAAGATTTGGTATAATTTTAAAAAAGAAAAATATTAACGTCGTATTTTTGACAAGTGAAACAAGACCACTTTACCTTCTGTTATATCGCAGAACGACGGCAAGACGACGAACGAATGTTTCGAACTGCTCTTAGACAAGCTTCGCACCTTTTAACACGGTTTACCCCTCGAACTTCGAACCGACCGATTCATTTATAATAAAATTATGACAGCATGTTATCCAGTTGACGCATGTTTATATGCTTGCTATAAGCCCGCTCCGACGCTTGCAGGCCTTATTGATGACCTCCGTATCTCTATATCGACCCATAAGGCTGCATATAAACCTTCTATTTTTAGTACTTTTTTTTGTCGATCGTCGTTTTCACAAAGCCAAGCAAAAATATAATAGATAATTTTCGACCGATACCTAGTCTGACAACGCTAAGAAATGCTTTGTTTGCAAAAAAAAAGATTGCATTTCCTATAACCATATAGAGAAAAAATATGAAAAAGCAAAAGCTGCGTTTAAGAAAAGATTCGGCAATCGCTTCGGTACCAAGTATAGCAAACGCTTTAATAAAAGCTTTCGTTAGTACCTCGTCGACTATAAAGGCGAACTCGAGGAAAAAGAGGATCAAAATAAAGCGGACCTCGATACTTTTGAAGCTCTTCTTATTAATATCTCCGACGACGAAGACGCTTTTAAAGATTCTATCCCTAAGCAAACGTTTAACTTTATGACCTCGTTCGGTCCTTTTACCCTAGAACAAGCCGTCTATGCTACTAACCTCCTCGTCGATCGTGCCTTTTAATACTACCTTACCGGACATAACCCCCCTATACTTTCGCCTATAATATTTTTTAAGCCCGGCTTATTAAATGGAAAGTTTCGTTAGATCATATGTAAAGATGCAAATTCCTTCACATATGCTGCGAATACCAGCAAGAGCAGATATATTGCCTATACCTTCTTTGGTATTATGATTGATACCGGCGCTTCTATAAAATTGATCGTCGGGTATAATCAATACCTTGCGTACCAGAAAATCGATTCTGATATCGTACTCGATCTTAGCACTTAAGGCAGTGTTAAAATACAATTCGGCATAGGCGCTACCGACTCTATCGGCTCTATTTGCGTCCCTATACCTATCGGATTAGTCGAATTCCATGTAATCGACGTGGATACCCCATTCTTACTTTGCCTAGCAGATATAGATCGACTCGGAATTTATTATAATAATATTAAGAACGTTCTAGTTACGTCATTTGGAGATGTTCCGACTCTTCGCCGATTCGGTCACGCATTCTTAATTTGGGATGACTCATTCGAACCCTTGAGGAACACGTTTAATAAGAACGACGAGCTACCCTTGAGAAACATGTTCTATAAGAATAAGGAGCCCTTGTCGAATATGTTCCATAAGAATAAGGAGCCCTTATCGAATATATTTCATAAGCATAGCACCTCACAGTCGAATATATTCCACAACGGTCCAATTCGTCGATACGACCTTTTAATAGACGAATTCTGCTTCTTGACAGAGACTGAACTACGTCAATTGCATCGACGCTTCGGCCACCCATCGATCGAGAGGCTTAGACGCGTTCTGGAACGATCTGGCCATGACGTCGATACCCAAGCATTACAGCACTTGACCAAGTACTGCGCCCATTGCCAAAAACATAGAAAATCGCCAGGCAGATTCAGATTCGCAATTAAGGACGATATCGACTTCAATTATTCTATACTCGTCGATATTTTCTATATTAACAATAAACCCGTTCTATATATCGTCGACGAATCGACTGGTTTCCAAGCTGGCAGATGGCTTAAAGATATTTCAGCCAAACACGTGTAGGACAGTCTCCGCGCGTGTTAAATCGATACCTATCTTGGATCACCCGATCTTATTACTTATGACGCCGGAAAAAGCTTTATTAGCAAGGATTTTAAATATCTCGCCGCTATGATAAAAATTTCGACCAAAGCCGTATCCGTCGAAGCATATTGGTCAATTGGAAAAGTTGAGCGCTATTATATTGTCATACGCCGAGCCTATCAGATCATTTCTGAAGAGCTTCCAGATCTCGATAAGGATATAGCATTGCAAATGGCTTTTAAAGCCGTAAACGACACAGCAGGACCGAATGGACTTGTACCTACGCTCCTCGTCTTCGGTGCCTACCTACGCATGTTACAACTCGATGCCCCAGCCCCAACTATTGCCCAACGCTTTGCTGCGACCAAGAAGGCAATAGACGAAGTACGTAACCTTCGAGCACAACGACAGCTCCAGGAGGCTCTTAGTTAAAGAAATAGATCGATTACTACGGCCATCCACGATTTACCGCTAAACTCTAATGTACTCGTGTGAAAAAAAGGCAATGCAGGACAGATCGGCAATTGGACCGAACCATTCAAGCTTATAGCGCTCGACGGTGAAACTTGCAAAGTAAAGATGCCAAGTGGACCTATCGACTTCCGTAGTATTGTAGTCAAATCATTTCTATAGGACAAGGAAGATTCTCAATTACCGACGGCCCCTCCCCCAGCTGCCCCTTCATCAACCAATACCCCGGCAGAAGGATCACCAACCCGAGATCCTGCGGCCGAATTAGTTAAACCAACTATACTACTACCGCGACGACGAGGACGACCTTGCAATAATATTATACCAGTATTACCGGCCGATATTTCGATCTATCTGGAGGACGATCTGACCTTGCCACCAGAATTGCTATCGAAATCGCCTACCGAGTCGCTATTGATCAAAGGTTAATATTTTGCCTTTTGGCAGAAGGAACTCAATGAACTTCTTGAGAAAGGCGTTTTTAAGCTAATCCTTTTTGACGACGTCCCTCTTGGTACTCGGATCTTCAACTCTCGCTTTGTCGACGAAGTTAAGCATGCCGGTACTAGCTCCGCTTTCGAGAAATCGCGATTGGTTATATAAGCATATAACGATAACGGTAAAAAGCTTGTTCTGACCCAATCACCTATTATTCAACGTATTAGTTAAAAACTTATTTTATCGATTGCCTCGATGCTTCTTCCTATAGGCTATAATCTTTACCTACGGAATATATTACAAGCCTACGTTCAATCGACGACAAAGCTGAATCGTAACTTTTATGTCTGTCCGCCCAAGAAGCTAAAGCTCGCAAATGAAACGATTCTTAAGGTAATCAAGCCCTTTTATGGTATACCGGAAGCCGATAACCATTGGTTCAAGATCTATCACCAGTATCACGTAGACGAGCTACAAATGACTCAGTCTACCTACGACCCATGCTTGCTCTACACCAATAGCCTCGGATTCGGTTTCGTTGGACTTCAGACCGACGATACTTTCTTTATTAGCGATATTACTTTTGCGGCCTCGGAACAAAGCAAATTAAAGTTTCAGGCCAAGGATCGAGAAATGCTGACGACCGACCACCCTCTCAAATTTAATAAAAGGCTTATTGCACTGTACGCCAACTATATTTTGTTTAATCAAGAACGTTAATGCAATGGCCTTAAGCTTATTGATTACAAATAATCCTTGGATATTACCAGCATCAAAGGTGTTACGCGTAAAAGCTTTACGCCCAAGGATTAATATGTTGCCCAACGAGCAAAGGGCATATATATTGCAATTGTTTATCAGCTAAAAGCTGCTTTTAATTTATTATTTGCTGCCCAGGTAATTAATCCCTAGCAAAAAAATATAAAAGCATTAAATAAACGATTGCAATAGCAAATCGATAACGCAAAAAAAAAGTTTATAATTATATTATTCAGCTAAATCGAAGCATTTTGCAACTTATTGCTTTTATCAACGCCTTCTTTGCCAATAATAAAAATTTATTTTTATAAATTAGCTACGTTATCGTACTTGCCGACGGCGAATCCAAGTGCAATATTATCTATTAATCCTCGATCAAATGCAAACGAATTACCAGAAGCGTACTAGCCTTAGAGCTGTACGGAATGGCCCACGGCTTCGATATTGCCGCTGCATTTAAGTCGACGATCGAGAAAATTTTCGAAATTACGTTACCTCTCGTCCTTTATACCGATTCCAAGTCATTGTACAATTGCCTCGTTAAGCTCGGTACGACCCAAAAAAAAAAGGTTTATAATCAATTTTATATGCCTCCGCCAATCCTACGAACGACGAGAAATTGCAGAAATTAAGTGAATCGATAATAATACCAACCCCGCGGATGCTATAACCAAGTCGAAGGCTTGTTCTGCTTTGAAAAACTTAATTAATACCAATAAAATTAATCTTAAGATAGCAAAATAAATAAAACATAAACAAAAAAAAAAAAAAAGAAATTTAGCCTTGTCAAATACGTTCGACAAAAGCTATAAAATTTTTGGATAGCCAAAGATTATATTTATAAAAATTAATTTATTGGCCAAAAAAATTATTATATTTATATAAAAAAATATTATTTAATAATATAAAATTTTTGGAAAGCTTAAAATAAATAAAAAATTTAAATTTAAAAACGAAATTATTATTAAGCTAAAAAAATATAAAATTAATAAAACTTAAATTTTTGCATATAATGCTAAAACTAATAAAATAATCGAGAAAAGCTATTAAAAATTTATTAATATAATAATTGCGCTTATAAATAATAAAAAATGTTTATAATTAAATAAGTTTTTATTTATTTTTTTTGTTATTTGCATAACAATTTATATTTTTATTAAATATATTCTATTTTTTATTATTTATAAAAAAAAAAGCTATTTTATTAATCAAAACAAAATTTTTAATATAAAAAATTTTAAAATAAAATAAAATTAAAAAGTATAATTAAATTAAGCTTATTTAAACTAGAATGCAATAATTAAAAATAAAAAATACTAATATAAAAAAAAGTTAAGCTTCGAAAAAATAAGCATTGTGTTATAAATATAAAAAATTGAAATTTTAATTATATTATTTGCAAACAAATTATTTTAAAAAAAAAAATTTGTTTTTTAATTTAATATATTTCCAATTTTTATTAATAAATCCAAAAAGATTAAGCTTTTATATAAATAATTAAAATATTTTAAAATTGCTAAAGTTAATAATCTTAAAAAATTTTATAAGCTTAAGAAATTAAATAATATAGCATTGGCAAATATATTTTTTAATAATTAATTAAAAAAGTTTATTAAAATAAATAAATATTAAATAATTGCAAATTATAAAAATAATAATGCTTTACTAAATATAATTAAAAATTTACTTTAACAGATCGAAAAAGCAGCCTAAAAATATCGAAATAAATATTTAAAAAAAAAAATACTTAATAAAAAAGCTTTTTTTTTATATGCCCCAAAAAGCTCAAATAGCAATAAAAATTATTTTTATTTTTAAAAAAAAAATATGCAAAATTTTAAAAAATATAAAAATATAATATTAAAAATTTAAATAATAAATTCGAAGCCAAATTTTTATTTTCTAAAAAAATATAAGTTTTATAATAAAAATTTTAATATTAACAAAAGCTTAAAAAGCATAATATTTAAAGCTTGCGTTTAAAAATTTTAACGCTAAAATTAATTGCTTGGAAATCTTTAAATTATTTTAAAAAAAACCTAAAAAAATTATTTCGAGCATTATTTTAAATTATTAAAAATTTAATATAATATTTTATTTTTTATTTATTTTTATATATCCCTAAAAATTTTTCTTATTAATATATTTTTATTTATATATTTTTTTATTTTGGCACTTTAAATTTTTGCTTTTGATATTTTGAAAAATCTTAAAATTTCCTATATAAATTTGGCTTATAGGCATATTTCAAATTACGTAAACTTAAAAAATTTTAAGCTTATATAACCCGAAAAAAATAAAAAAAAATTTAATATAAATTTATTATATTTTATTATAATATTTTTAGATTTCTATTAAATAATTTTTTATTTTATATTTTATATTAGCAAAATTTAGATTTCGGAATATTATTTTTTGAAATTTAGGAAGGAACAGGATTTAATATATTTATATTTTTTCATTATTTAAATATTATTATTTTTTTTATTTTTTTAAAAATTTAAAATTTATAATAAAAAAAAAAATATTGCTATTAATATTTTTTTCGCAATTATTATCTTTAAATTTGTTGCTATTTTTATTCTTATTTAATATTTTTAATATTTATTATTAATTATTAATCAACGCCAAAATTTTTCTTTTTATAATAATAATTAAATTTTCGAAATTAATTTTAATTTTAAAATTAATTTATTAAAAAAATTAATTATATTTTTTTTTTGGAAATTAATTAATTTATCTTATTTTTTATTAATTGGAGCAGTACAAATATTTCTTTCTATTTTCCTTAACTTTTTTTATTAATAATTATAATTTTTTTTTTTATTACGAAAATAGTTTATTTTATTTAAAATTATTTTAATGCTTTAAGCTTTATATATATTTCTTTTGCTTTTCGAAAATTTTAAGCAATTAAAATAGATTTATTTTAAAAATATAAATAATTAATTATAAAAAGTTATATAGCAATATAAAAAATTTGTTTTAAATTTATATTTTTTATTTTAACGATTTATTTTTTCGATTTTTATAAGCTTTTCTTTTTGTTTTATAAATATATTAAATTTAGCTTTTTTTAATAATTTATATATTATAAATATTTTGTTTAAATTTAAATTATAAAAATTATTATTCTGTGCACTTTTCTAATAAAAAATATATTTAAAAAATTTATATAATTAATAAAATAATAAAGTTTTTTTAAAATTAAAAAAAAAAAAAATAATTATTGGAAATATTTGAGATTAATGTTTTTTATTTAATTTTATGCTTTTATTTATTATTATATTTTCGAAGCTAGTTAAAAAACATATTTTTGTAATTAAACAAATTAATAATTATATTAATTAATTCTTGGAAAATATTTACGATATAATATAAAAATAATATAAGCTAGTTAATTCGAATTAGATTAAAATATCTGAGCAATATAAATTAATATTTGACAAAAAAAAAAAAAAAAANAAAAGCTTAATTTATATTTAACTTAATAAGGCAATTAAAAATATAAAAAAATAAATTAATAGAAAAAATAACTTTTAAGCTAATAAAAATAAAAATAAAAAATGCTTATTTGCAAAATATTTTTAAAATATATTACTAAAAAAAAAAAAAGACTTTTATAACAAATTATATATCTTTTGCTTTTTCGAATTTATTTTTCGCAATATAATATTTTGAATTAATAATGCAATTCTTAAAAAAGCTAAAACAAATACGCTTTTAAATTATAAATATTTTAAATTTAATTATTATATTATAAAGCTTATTAAAAGTGCTGCGAAATCAAAAATTATATAGAATTAAATTATATATAATATTGCGAATCTTTTTAAATATAAACTAAAATTTATATTATTTAAATTATTATATTATAAAAAAATAAATATAAAAAAAAATATAATTTTTAAAAAGTTTTTTAATAAAAAAAAAAAATTTTNAAAAAACAAAATTCGAAAATATTTATTTAGTTTAAAGCATTTATTACCAAATTTAATTTTTTTAATTAATTCCAAATATTTATCGCCGAACCTAATTTTTCTAATTAGCTCTAAGTATTTATTATTAAATCTAATTTTTTTTAATTAATTTTAAGCATAATTTATTATAAAAAAAAAAGCCATTAAAACGTGCGAAAAAAAATCAGCAAAGCTAAGCTCCTATATAAAAGCAGCAAAAAAAACAAAAATTAAAAAATTAAAAAAAAAGCATAATAATTAATTTAAAATGCTGTTAAATATTTATTTTGTTATATAAAAAAATTATAAGCCTTGAAATAATAATTTTTAAATTTATAATTATTGGCGTCAGCACTATATATTATAGGCATAAGAACCAAAATTTTTTTTTATTAATTTTATAAGCTAAATTTATTAATAAATTATTTTTTTTATAATATTTTTTTTAATTTTGCTTATTTTTAAAATTAGCTTTTTAATTATTTATATAAAGCGCTTTATTTATTTTTATTCTAATGCAACTTTTTTTATTATATTATAGTTCCAAATAACACGCTTGCTTATATTTATTTTTATAAAATATATTTAATAATAATTTTTTTTTTAAAATTTTTAAAAAATCTTTTAAAAAACTTAAAATTTTTATTTAAAAAACTTAATTTATTTTTATTAATCAAATCTTGAAAAAATTAATAAAATTAATTAAAAAATTTTCGAAATTTAATATTTTTTTTAGGCGGTTAATTTAAAAAATATTTTTAAAAACGTTTTTAAATTTTTTTAAAAAATTTTTAATGTTTTATTAAATATATTTAATTTTTATTTTTTAATAAAAGTTNAGTTTTGTTCGTATAGGTTCGCAATATAAACAAGAAATAATTAAATAAATTTTATATAAAGCTTATTTATATATTAAAAAAATTTTTTTATATTTAATTTTTTTAATAAATTTATAATTCGCTATAAAAAGATTTTAATTTTTTAAAAATATCGAAATATTTTTTTATTAAAATAAAAAATTTTTTAATTTAATAATAAATAATTTTAATATTTATTAATTAATTATTTGAATAATTAATTAATCGATATATTTATCGTCGAAATTGTTTTTAAATATCGATAATAATTTATTGTTTAAAAGCTCGTTAAATTAATATAATTAAATTAGAATACTTTTGCGTAACCTTTTTTTTTTTGCCAAATGTAGCTTTTTTTTTCTTTGCGTAATACTTTTTTTTGCTTTTCGTTTTTTCCTAGTTTTTGCTATATAAATTTATTAAATAGAATAAATATAAAGAATTCGCACGTTTATTAAAAACGTAAAACTTAAATATTTATTGCTTACGCAGCCGGGCTTATAATCTATTAAACTTTTAAATATAACGATTGTATAGAATTTAAATTAAGAAAAAAAAAATAAATAATATTAATTTATTTAAAAATTAAAATAATCCAAGAATATGGATTTATTTATATTTATATTCTTGTTTAGATAATTAATATCTAGTTTTTTATATTTATCAATATGCTACCGATATCCCACCGATATTTACAGGTTTAGCCTCCATTAGCTAGTCGTAGTCAATTCTTGACATATTGCTTCCAGAAGCTGCAGTCGTGTGGAGTTGGTGCGTTGTAAATGTGTTCTTGGTATTTTCGTCACGAAAAGTCCTTTTTTGCTGTTTCGGAATTTCACTCCCCTATTTAAGTTAAGCGAAAAAGGCCGAGCCAAGCTGCTTTATCCTTATCGCATAAGTTTTTTGCTTCGCGTCAATATTCGCGTCAACACCACACAACACTACGCAAATATCAGTAACAATGCAACCTGGTTCTGCGGAGGCCTGCTGGTGCAGGATATTCAGTGCATTAATATCCTTGCCGGACAAGTTTCTTCGAACCGCAACAGGTAAGGATATTGCCAAGCTGCAAGAATTTGAAGAACAGATTGCGAATGTTCAGGAGAGCATGAGAGCACTGCATCAACCAAAGCAAAAGATAACTGGCATGTTTCCCACGTAGAAAGTTTCAGTTCATGCTTATGGAATTATTAGGAACCGACGAGGGAGCAACAGAAGCATCAAATGGCATTGATATTCTTCAGCATGAAGCAAATCGATCTGTTTTGAGGTCCCTGCGAGATAATTATCGATCTGCCGAAGAGCCATCTCTTCTCTCTCCTTCGACCAATACCCAAGTCTTAGGCGCAACAACTGCAACCGAAGATGAAATTGCTACAAAGGTGCTAGGTGCAGGTTTGGGACAAGTTGGCCATCTGGTTAAGTCAGACACGTTAGATAGTTTAGCTTCAACGAACTTTGAACGGATAGGTATTGCAGCCTTGGACAATGATGACATCAAAGCGAGGGTAACCTCAGTGGAACCAGCAATCAGCCCCCCCCAGGCTGCTATAAGCAGTGAAGCCACAACAGCAGCATCCTTCATCAATGCAGTAACCAAGCCCGGAGATACTGCTGTGACCCCACATTCAATCAATATTTCGGCTGTAACTGTCCAATCATTATCAGCATTGGTACATGTCCAAGAGTCCCATCAGACCAAAGCCCGGATTGCTGCAAAGGAAACTAAGGCAGCAGCCGCCGGCAAACGTGCCCTTACCAAGGTTAAGATCGGAGCTCAAGAGGATATCGAGGATACCAAGGATCAAGTTGATGATAAGGACATTGAGAAGAGAGCCCTTCACCTCACCAAAGCTCAAATCGACGCCGAGGAGGCCAAAACAGCAACAGCAGCTCGTGACATTAAATCTCGGCAGCCCCATCTTACCAAGGCCAAGATCGCGGCGGAGGAAGCAAAAACCACTGCTGCAGCTTATGATATTGATTCTAGAGAGCCAGCAGCCCGGGTCACCACAGCCATTTGGAGAGACGAGTCAATTAAAGTCATACCCACCTCTTCAACTTCTGCTGATTTGCGAATTACAGCGCCAGATAGTGCTCCAGCCATCTCAGCCACATCGTCAAAGAAGGTCCCGTCACTCGAGCCTGCTGTTCTACCAAACGCTGTTCACGCCTCTGCATCTGTGCCTTCCACAGTTAATTCTTCTGGAAAGAGAGCATGTGCTGATGAAGCAGAACCTAAGAGCCTAAATCGAGCAAAGAGACAACAAACGATCGGATGGAGCAAGTCAGACGCCAAATTCATAGGACGAACTGAGCAATCAACGTCTGTTAGTCAACCCAAGCAACTAGCATTTTCCAAGAGCACCCATGAGCAGATCTACACGCATATTCAATTCCAATTTCTCGATAGGACAGGCTGTCGCTATTCTGGTAAGGCTCCTGTACCAATGAGCTTCAAAATTTCTAAAACTACCATCCTTCGCAACTGCTATATGATCTCTGCTAGTATTCTTGAACAAGAGATTATGCCTGTTTATTTTACAGACGTTATCGTTCTCCCTCCTGGCTTTGCGAACCCCGCAATCAATGCAGCGACTCGAATCATTAGTTTTGAAGGTTTATTGAAGCACTTCTTCAAATCTGATCGTTCCATTGCAAAAACCCTGAGCATTTCAAGGAAATCTAACAGGTCCCTCGCGGAAGCAGAGTACTACGATTGGACTTTGCTTTTCCGAGGATTCCTAGCTTGGGGCAACTTTGTAGAAAATCACGTTGATCCACAGCCTACCACACTCAAGGAAAAGGCCTACTTTATGGGCATGGCATTACTTTTAGGCGCAAAGAAAAATTATCATCGAAAGTTATTGATGGTTCGGACTCCTGCTGACTCGGAGGATAGAAACTTTGGCGTCGATTGGGCTTGGTTCAAGGAGCTAGCAGAGGACGAGTATCCTCGACTGAAGCGTACTTGGGCAAAAAAGGATTCGTGATATGAGTCCTCAGAATTTATACAGACAGAAATATTCGGAAATTGCTTTTTCAGCTCGCTATTAACATTTGTAACCTGGAAGCAAAGATTAAAAATTTCACAGCAATCACTTTCTTGAATCTATTGCCATAGCCTCTTATCCACCATGAATCCCCCGCTGAGCTCTGTTGCCATTATAAGTTTCCTCACGATAGCTTCTTTCCTCTCACCTGAATAGCGAAAGTAATTCTTAATTTTATTTTTTTATTTTACTTGCTGGATGATCATTCTTCGTAAGCTTCTGAGCCAGCTCGACAGATTCTTTATTTTTATTTTTTTTTTGCAAGTCTTTCAAAATCTTCGGGACATTGATCTCATCCCTTTTGTAATCTTGTAAACCATTGAAAGCCACCAGCCGCATATATAGCCGAGTCTTCTGTGTAAAAAAATCCTAAACTTCGAAGTCCAGCTTGATATCTTTTCCCTAAAAAAGGTTACAGGTGAAACTAGCCCTGAAACAGGGACTAGTGTTATGTCAACTGCATTTCTCGGGTGACGACGGCTTGAAGTTATAAGAAGCATCTAAATTTCTTTAAATTCTGGGATAGAAGCGAAAACGGCATATTGCTCTGGCGAAAAAGTTTCAATATAAAAGGTTTTTTTTTTTAAAAAAGAAAAAGCAATGATTAAAAATAATCATGATTGTGCTCTCGTTCGATATTATCGCCTAGGAAATCCCGCTGGTGCCAAATCAATACGAAAGAAAAGAACTTTTTGATGCGATATCTTCCATCTTTCTTAAATAGCGAGCATATCCCCAAGTTACCGCGCCCAGTCGCCTCATAATCTTCTCCTTGTTAGTTCTCCCGATGCAGGGGCGAGGTTTACTCTAGAAAAGCATCCCAGGCGAAATTGCTAAGCGGAAAACCAGGAGCTTTACTAATAATAATAAACAGAATCCCAATCGTATTAAGTTCAGTATAGCTTTTATAATTATTAGAGCAAGAACTATAGCTGGTTCAATCCAGTACTTTACCTGTAGAAAGACAAAATAGCCCACTTGTTGGTAAATTATGAGTCACTTTGGTGCCATCCCGGGGTCATATTTGCCTATAGGGCTAATTATCGGGGCAATGGATTATGAGGATATAAATATTGTAGCTGTAGTTCTTCCATGGCTTTTCCAGACTAATAGACCCTTTTATAAGACAGCACTGATACTTAAAGCAGTATTAGGTGCCCCGTGAGGAACCTGTGAAGTAAGGGTTTTGCCCTCCACATCTGTGTACCGACACTATTTTAGGCCCCATTTCCGGCTGTTTGGACGAATAGTAAGAGCATGGTATACAGCAGATATACGGTTGTGGTTCTTGTAATTATTGGGTCTTGTGGTATGGTACATAACTCATCTCATGACACGGCTTACCTAATGTACAATTCGTGGATTGCTATACCAACATCCATAACATTTCAATAGCAAGAATTTTTCACCTCAGTATTTTTGATTCTAAATTTTACATCCAAAGATATGTCAATTTAAGTGATCCTCTCTGCAACCCCCTATCTCTCAGAGTAACACGCTAATCCAACCAGTTCTCCTTTCTGTCTTTACCATCCTCTGCAATGGAAACAGCAACGCCTCTCGCAAATGCAGACGCCAGGCTATTGACTTCACCATCATTATGTCCATCTTCCTTATTTAAATCCTCCTCTTCTTCTACCACCAGCCCAGTTGACTCCGGCACCTCTTCTACTTCCCCTACTTTGAT
The DNA here is from genome assembly GCA_002276475.2 of Chlorociboria aeruginascens. Classification (NCBI taxonomy): domain Eukaryota; kingdom Fungi; phylum Ascomycota; class Leotiomycetes; order Helotiales; family Chlorociboriaceae; genus Chlorociboria; species Chlorociboria aeruginascens. The sequence continues at coordinate 26,903 of NCSK02000222.1, read as the reverse complement.
TGTCTCCACGTCGTTACCAGTGCTGACGATTTTCTTCTCCTTCGCACTCTCCACATCGGATTCCCTGGCCATCACAAGATCCAACGGCGACACAATAGAACAAGTACATTGCTCTACCTTCCCACAATCAACACCCGAAGACGATGAATCGAGCGAGAATGCTGACACAGGCGTGACGATATTGACGTTGTTATCGCTGCCGACTTGTGCGTATGTAGTTATATGTGGTGAAGGATGGAAAGAATCAGATGTCGATATCGTAGTGATTGAGGAGTAGGAGTTTCGGCTGTTGGAGTAGATGCCTGTGGTATCCAAGGGGAAGGATTGATCTTGAAAGCCTTCCGGGTAGCAGCAGAGATGTAAGGCGTGATGCGAGGTCTCGTGGTGTTTCTGTACATCGTGCTCAAGATTGGTGAAGTCATTGTCTCCGTGTTCTATATGTCCAGCGGGGGCATCTTCAGGAATTTCCTGGCTAGGCTTCGCAAGTTGGTAAGCATTGAATATTAGATCGGCGAGTTCACGAGTAGCAGGGTCGTAATCTGCGAACGCTTTACAAGGCTCCTCTTCTGAGTACACATACTCATAGTCTGGTTGTTCAATGGAGCTGATCTCACGATTGTTATGTTCTAGGTGACTGCTTTCAGGGCTTGCAGAGTGTATAATCTCATGTTCAAGATAGTCGTGATCATTGGTTTCATTTTCAAGAACTTCAGGTTCAAAGTCGGCAATTTCGTGAGCATCATTATCAACCTTTGGCGTTGGTACGTACGTTTGATTAGGGACCATGGGAATAAAGCTCGACTCAGTTTCTACTTTTGGCTGAGGATAGATGGTATCGAAATTCCCTCCGGTAAAGACGCCGCACATTTCGCAGTAAACATTTGTAGGGGCGGGCGAGAAGAGCGGACCTGAGAGAGGTTTGCAATCATGTGCTGGGCCGGAATATGCTCCACCTTGGGGGCCGAAGTTATACGGGCTCTCAACAAAATACTCAGGTGCATCTGTAATGCCGAAAGGGATTTGAATAGGCTGTGCAGAGAGGTGTGCAATGCTGGTCGAGGGGCTGATATCGCTAATATCGCCAATATCGCTGATATCTCTAGTGATAGCGGAGAAACCGGCGTCAGCGGCATTTGAGTAATCAACATCATGCTCATAGTCTTCGACATAAAACGGAGATACTAGGACCTCACAATTACAGCCAGTCTCCGCCTCTAGGATACTCTCCTGGCAGCAACCGCACCCCACATACCCCCTCAACCAATCGTCATTCCCTGGTCCGAGCAAATAGATACCAGGGCAAGAATTCTCTTTGTCAAGCTCGGGATTCGTTGTGGGACTAAGTGCTGTACCATCGAGGTAAGTCGTCTCCCAATTATCAAGCTCGTTCTCAACGGGCGTGGAATCTCGAGCAATGAAGCTTGGAACGTCAACGAACATCACGTGCTTCAGACCCTTCTGGAGACTTTCGAATTGAGAGAGATGTGCAGGTGCAGGGGTATGAACTTCTTTCTTGGATTTTGGGGCAGAAGCTGCTCCCGTTTGCGCTGATTCAGTCTTCATAGTCTGAGCTTGTGACGTTTTCTCGCCTCCTCCAGTAATCAAACTCAAGATTGCTGCCTTCATTTTTGCTTGCAGTCCATGTTCCATGGGATAGTGATAGCTCAATGCAATGGCCAGCTCCCAGGAATCAGGCGGCGGATAAAATTCCAATGTTTGATCCGCCGCATAGCTGATTCTGTATTCTGGAATTCCGGACCCAAATACCCCTTCCACCTTCACAGGTTCCTCCTTAATATTTGCACAGACATGTGCCTGCACATCTCCATTTGTCTTTGCCTGTCGAACTATCTTCGTCTTCAACTGGCTCTTCGATTCCAGAGTCGCCGCATGCTTCTTAGTTCTCTTCGCCGCGGTTGTTGCTGTTTTTCCTTTCGCCATGTTTTTATTTTTTTTCCCCCTTTTTTTTTTTTTGAAAGCTCAAAGCATATAAATGTATTAAACTCTCCTTAAAGAGCAAAACTAATGGGGTTCGGTGTCTTAAATGTGAATCTGAGTTATTCTTGGAATCAAAGTGGTTGATATTGGGTCTGATGGCCTCACATGGGCCCGCATCTCGGAGTGCAGGCTAAGGGGCCGCATTACGGGTCTTATGCTCTGATCTGACTCAGATCTCCTGTTTCGTCTAGTAAGGCCTCCATGTGGCCGGTCGGTGGGTCAGGGGATAGTACTACCTTTTAGAAATAGTTGTCATGGGTATAAAGGGCGAGGGCTGAGTCATAGTGGTGGATGGGAGGCCTTTTTGCCACTCGTATCAAATACTTTGGTTTCACATTTTTTGTATTCATCGACTATCGAATATTTTCTCGTAATGTCAACAAGCGAGGTCGGGAGAAAGCCTTGACAGACATTCCTTATAACTAGCCCGGCACAACCTTTCTTTCATCTTTTCTTTGAATAAATTCCGGTCTCTGACGACACGCAGCGAGGTTTTATTTCCAGCAATGTTGCCGTATTACCAGCTTGGAAAACCTATCAGAAGAAACTAGAGAACGCCAATGTACCTCATAAAACTGAATGGCTGAGGAGGATAGAGGCACGAAAAACAGGTAATAATGGTCTGATCACTCACTACATTAACACAATCTGGTGATCGTCGCTGAATAAATCTTACAATTACACTTGCACTCTTAATTCCTGCCATTCTATGAAAGTTAATACGTAGGAGAGTTACAGGAGTCTCCAGAAACAGCTAATACAAAGTAGCGCATGCTGTCCTAAATACATCGAATATTATGAATGGGAGAAAAAAGATCACAGCAAAATAATAACTCACCACCCCCTGATCTTTAAGTAGAGTTGCTAATAAATATAGATACGTAGCTCTCAGGACTCCTCGTGAATCAACCGTGTCCTCATCAATTAAGGATTGGCGCGGGCTTCTTCGGACTATCCACCAACCGATGCTGATATGTAAAGGCTGCCTAAATGTCGCAACTGTCGCGCTTCGTCTCAGAGCTGGATCAATTAGGATTGCAGGTCAACCTGTTGTTCTAGGACCTCCATTGGTGCTGGGTTTCTTTGAGGGAGGGCCATTGTAACTATTTGTCTAGAGACGTACAGGAGATAGGCTGATCTAGTGGATTCAGACACACCACTATTAATATACCGGCCATATATTCTTTCAAACCAGGATTCTAATGCCACAGAGCAGCAAGAGTAGAAGTGCAAAGAATCGCAGGAGTGACATATGGCCAGTTGGGCGCCGATCAATCAGCCAGGCCATTATCGAGTGGCGACGTCGTGACTCAACTTTAAGGCCTTCTCTCCTTCTTTTCCGCAGATTATTAGCCAAATAGCTTTCTACTGATTTAGCAATAACGAGTTGATGATTATTGATCATTTGAGCGCTTTCCCCCCTTTCACTAATTAACGCAGCAGCAAGAAGCAGCTCATTCCAAGCCAGAGAAACAAGAGAAGCTACCTGGTGGCTCGAGAGGCCCAATCAAAACAAAACCAAAAAAGCTCTTGACGATGATGCGATATTGAATGCAATACGACTCATCGGGAATTATTGAGAGATTGCAATTGCTCTGACCCTCTAAGGACTTATCTCCAGCCGAATAATTTCGCATATCGTCGTTGCATTATTCGTTTTTGTTGTGGTATTATCCACCCCGACCTAAACTGAGTACATACTTTTTGGTCTCGTCCTCGTATTCATCCCATTCTTATCATAGACCCCAAAAAGTTATTTGGTGTGTACTCAGTGCAAGCTTCTGTGGTAATAGAATGTATTATTGGTAACCCATGCTGACCCACCGGGATGCATCACAGGAAGACTCCAACATCTATCTCGTCTTCTACTTCAACAGAAATTATATCGAGCTTCACATCTGCGTAGTATTCGAAATCCGAAAAGTAACTTGAGTGAGTGATCGAGGCCTTGGAATTCGGCGAGTCTGAGAGTGCTGGATTGAAATTTTTTTATGGGTTAATTGTAAATGTATTGAGCTTAATACTATTAAGCTCTCCAGCTCACAACAAGAGGAGGTTCTTGTACAGCGTGTCCTGTGGAAGTCTTTAGAAGCATAGTTTTATATACTTAGTAAAGAGGAGTGTTGCTACCTCAGTATGTCTCTGCATGAATGGGAAAAGCTAACTCCTTAATCCCACTGCTGATGCCCTTCATTGCCTCCGGAGAAGATTTGCTGTCACCCCACAAAGTCTGCTTCATATATGTAATATTGGTGGTCTACCTTGATAACGTTGCTTGATGTCGTTTACGAACATGAACCACTTGCGTCGAAGTCGCAAATGCGGCACACCATTCAAAGCAGTAAATTGAGGTGGCATTTAATTCCAAAGAAATCAGCTCTTCTACATTTACATCTTGTAAACACTCAGTTCTCATAGAACAAATAAGTAAATCTTTGATGATAAATGGCACGAAATAGTAAGAAATAATATAGAACGAAGTAAAAAAGATAACGAAAGCGCTAGTAGGATCCCATGAGCTGGCGGACTCAATCGAATTTAACAGTAGAGCTTTTCCTTCATATAAGCAACTCCTTATATGTGTTACAATTTCTTGAAACAGCTCACCCACCACCAGTTTTCGAAGCATAATATAATAAAAGGGGGCGGAAGCGAGGGTAATTAGTCATCATACAGTAGTGTCGAATCTTTGTCAGCACTTTCTAACGTCACTTGAAGGTCAAAGTTGAGAATCAGGGACTATATGGGTATAAACCATAATGCAATTGTAGAGGGGGAAACGAGTTATAGGAAGTGTTGCATACTCTTTTGGGGCCGGATGCTGAAGGCGCACAGATGGTAAATCCCGGTTCCTCCAGTCTCCCCCGCCATGTATTTATCCACTCAATTGTGGAACATTCAATGTGACAATGATAGCAAAATGCAACAATACCCATTCCTTCATTATCTACAAGGTCAGGCAGATTTTCTTCTTGCCGTATTCTAGTCTTGCCGCATCGCTTTATCCGCTTTCGGTCTTGAGCCTCTCATTTCGAGACTTTGAGACACTAGCTCACTGCCATAGAAACATTAGTAAGACTTTTTGAAAATACTGATGGGCTTACAGGGAGGGGCTATCTGGCCCAACTATAGTCTTCTTAGGATCCTTAGCCGCAACCTTCTCGCCCTCCTTGATTTGCTTCTGGCCAATCTTGTCCCCGTACTTTTCGGCAAAGCTTTGTCGACGACTGGCTCTTCGCTTCTGAACTTTGACAAGTATTCGACGATGATCCGCGTCCATCTTCTCGGCTCGATTTCGATATGCTTCTGTAGATTGTAACATTTCTGCATTTCCTCGTGATGTCTGTTCCTGTGTACCAGATGCCACTGAGTAATGTTCGCCAGTGGCATTCGTTTGCACACGAATCGCCTTTTGGTCCCCCTTATCCTTATCCAGCTTGGGCTCCTCTACTTCTGACGAATGGTGTTCATCCTTGAATCTTACTTCTCCTTCATCAGCTGGTGTGCGTTGGACTCCATGTATATCGGCAGCTGTGGCTGCAATATTGGAATTGAGGGTTGTATCTATTTCATTATTAGTAAATGCGTCCTTTTCTTCTTCGAAATCAAAAGACTTATTGGTTTGTTGGTGTGGGGGTTCTTTACTTAACATTCTCATCTCTCCCGACATCATCATGCTCTAATGTGGGTGTTTTAGTCGTTTGTCCGGTTGGGTATTCTGGTCTGCGTTTTGTCTTACAAAGTCCAAAAAATATCTGCGAGACTTGTTATATATTCACCATCCCAAGGAAGAAAGACGATAGGCCGAGTCTAGTTACCATCTTTTATTCTTCGGCCGCCTCGAAATTATGTCGGGTTAGTGCGAGCTGCAAATAATAAGCGAGGACTTTGAAGAGAGTTACTGTTATTTCAGTATGCCAGGCTGCAACTCATTCTTGATAGCGACGGGCTCAATCAAATTTCTATTACGAATGAACGCCAAAAATACGAAAAGCCACCATAAGCGCGCTTCTTTCTTGATAGGCGATTCTAAGTTCCCTGACGAACCCAGGAATGATGAAGCCCAGAAAATGCGTTGAGCAGGACAACAGGCTGCCAACGTAAGGGATTTTTCTCTGGTCACTGTCGCAGATACCAGCATTTCTCAATGGTTATAGAATATTCAAAAAGTCCAAGGTTTTGATTATGCGCCACTCCGGATTGAAGGAAGCCCGCATATACAACGACGACCAGCCTGGCACGCTCAAAGTTTCTGAAAACCTCCTGCTCAAGCTCCGCCACCGTAGAGATTTCCTTCAGCTTCTGTGCAATGCCGACTCGATCATTTATGCCCCGAAAACCACCAAATTCTTTAAAAAGCACATCTACCGCAAAATTATCTACTTCGACAAGTTTCTAAAATAGAGTTTGCATCCACGATGTCGTTACATAAGCAGATGATAGAGGCTGAAGACGACAAAGGTCGGCAAGCAATGGATGTTCGGGTTCATTCACAAGACATGATTTGGAGTAGTATCGTTTGTTAAGAGATGCCGAGATTCAAGCTACGCGTAATTGCATACTTGGTGAAATTTCTCGGTGTTTTAGATGGGTTCATACATGGCTTAAGGAATTGTGATAAGTTCTTACAAGGGGAAAAAAACTGGGACGAGTGAGACTATATGCAGGTGTCCTTGACGTGGTTGAAAAGCAGTTGTAACAGAAGATGTTTGACAGAGGAAAGGGGGAATAACAGGGAGAACACATGGTGTTGGATATAGAATGGTAAGTAGCATGGGGGAGATAAGATAAGGTAAAAGATAATATTGTAGGGGAAAAGAAGGTGGTGTAGTTTGATTTGGGGATTGAGAAGGTGGGTTATTGTAATAGGCTAGAGAGGAGAGAAGGGGTAGGGAAGGGAAGAGAAAAGGGGCAAAAAATAAAAATGAACTAAAATAAAGAGGGGATTAAAGCATATATATTATGGTATATAGATAATGTAACAAAATAGAAAAATTAATTAAGACAGAGATCCAAAGTAACGTACATCTCAATAATTGGTATTAAAAAAAAAGTAATATTCAAAAAATTATATACAAATCCTTCTATCTCTATGCTCACTTACATAACACAACACAACACATCCAGCTTAACCAAAGCTAGATATACATTCCAACCACTGCCATCTGATATCCTTCAAATAGAGAGAGGCCACTTCCAAAATTCTCAGAATATATCCTCAGCCCACCAAACTGTGAAAAAGGGGCCAAAAACGCCTCACTCCTTAAACACATATCCAACCAAAACCATGCATTACTTAGATAAACCCGAGATAGAAGAGAAATTTGTACTTCCAAGCCCTCAAAAATGACCTTGGCCCTGTCCGTGATAATTATCCCTTTGGCCTTGCTGAGTAGGCATACTCTCCCCATCAAACAAATCCTCCAAATACGCACTGGGAGCTCTCTGTTCCCCTGGAGCAGAGCTCAGGTTCAATGTACTTGAGCTAGCACCATATCCTCTCAAAGCCGGACTATCAGGTGGACTGGGTCCCATACTCCGACTCGTTCTATTATAGCCTTGAGACTCAGGTCGAAGATTCGAAAGACCAATGGAGCCGTGACGGGCTGTCCCATGAGCTGAACCGGGCGCTGGTGAACCAGCAGCATAATAGCCTGCAGGAAGGTATTGGGATGACCGATTACCGGCATTGTTGACACCGGCCGTTGGAGAGAAGAAGAGCGGTGATTGTGCGGCGGCAGGGGCAGGAGAAGAACGAGCATTTTTCTTGTGACCCTTGGGTGCAAGTCCAGAAAGAGAGATTGTAGATTCACGATCGGCGTAATTTGTGTAGAAAGGAGGAGCAGGAGATCGAAACAGTGTTTTGGTATCTGAGGTTGTTTGGGCCATAGCTGCTCGTTGGACGGATCTTCGGAGTGCCAATTGTACGAGTCCACGCCAAGCGAGAACTGAGAGAGCAAAGAATCCAAGAATAGCCCCGACAACAATGAACACAGTTCCTTCGGGGAGAGATGATTGTTGCATATATGGAGCATTTGAAGTTGGTGGAACAGAGGCAGAGACTATGGAAAATGCTCCGGAAAGGGTAGGAAGACCGGTCACTACACCGGCTGATGAAGCACTTGTCGTATCTATAATGCTCGGTGGAATCGAGGTAGGGGAAGTGTTCGTACCAGTTGCGGTATTCGTGATGGTTCCAGTAGTTGGGACTGTAGTTGATTTGGCAGCAGATGTACTCCCCGCAGACGTACTCGCTCCAGATGTACTCGCAGTATTTGTCCCCGATTTACCAGTAGATCCGGATGCTGCTGAGGAAGATGCAGCAGCGGCAGATTCAGATGATTTAGCACTTGCGAGATTTGGAACAGGTGTTGATGCGGCTGTATCTGTTGTACCTTGAGCTGAAGCCATGGAGATTAAGGGGACAGCTACAGCTGAAAGCAAATATGTTCTTCTATTGAATCGCATTTTGTATATGATATGACTGAACTTCTTCCAAAATATGCCGAATGGTGAAGGGTCGAGAAGATATTTCAACTCGGACGGATCTGAAGCAAAGAGTTGTGTTCGAAGGGGTTGCCGTGGAGAAGATTACGTCCACCACACCAAATCCACTCTCACTCCCTTTTGATCCCCAATTCTCAATGTATAGGCTTCTGTGTGTGCGACGTAGAGCAAGAGATCGAGGTTCAACAGGGCAATGGCGGAGCAAACACTCGTACAGGATCGGGATGTTGTGTCTGTGTATCGCTGTCGCACTCCAAACAAGGTATCCAATAACAAATCCAGACGTAAATACCCCGGACCGAGAACAGAAACACAGGAGTAACAGTAACGAGAGATGTGGAAGAACTGGATTGAGATAATTGAGGTCTCTTGAATGGTCGGGTTGAATAACTCTAAGAGACGATGATGCAACGAATGAATGAATGTGGATGGATGTGAAAGTGAGAGTGGTCGCTCGTGTTGGTCGCGGCTGATCCTGATCTCTTGTTTCTCGTTCGTTTCTCGTTCCTACATTCTTTCACCCTCGACCTCAAAGAGGCTTAGCGCCTCGGTAGATCTGGACCTCTCTGCACTAGTCCTATTACTGACCCTTTACACGTGCATCCGACCAATCCCGAGCCGCGAATTTAACGAAGTCTCTTCACTTTTCGAGAGCTTATACGAATTGCCATTTTAGCTGCAGAACATGTACAACCAGCAAGACAAACACCAAAGGATCTGAATACGAGACACCCTCAACTCTTCTATCGTCATCATTAGTATGGGTGTCGCAAAGAAGACGCGCAAATTCGGACAGGTATATATATGTTCTGCCTTTCCACCATCAGCATCCCCACAACTGGAGGCTTGGACAACTAACCCCGCCATCGCAGGTGAAGAGAATTATCGGACAACGCGATGCCAGACTCAGGAAGAATGCCGACAAGGGCGAGACAGGAGGGAAGAACGCAATAGCAGCAAAAAGCGAACTCGTGCGAGAAATGTATGCGCGATGCCTAAGTTATAAGTATAACTATCGAGCGCAGCGAGGCCGGGGATTTGGGGCCTAGCCCCCATGAAAGAAGAAAAACATCGATAGACTTAGTATAGTTGCAATTTGCAATATAGAAGATATATCATGGGGGCAAGCCCTCAAACCCCCGGCCTCGCTGCGCTCGATAGTTATACTTGGCCGTCTATTACCATAACAAACAGCCACCAACTAACATGGCGACAGACCGCAAGTATCCTCGTCGCTGTTTTTTCAATACAACACAGCGCTTGTGCCGCCCTACAACGTCCTGATCGACACGAACTTTCTGTCGCACAGCATCCAGAATAAGCTGCCGCTGCTGGAAACGCTGATGGACACGCTGTTCGCGAAATGTAACCCGATAATCACAGACTGCGTGATGGCGGAGCTGGAGAAGCTGGGGCCAAAGTATCGGCTCGCACTGAGGATTGCCAGGGATGAGAGGTGGGAGCGCTTGAGGTGCGACCATAAGGTCTATGCGGATGATTGTCTAGTGGATAGAGTACTGAAACATAGGATTTATATTGTGGCGACGAATGATCGTGAGCTGAAGCGCAGGGTGAGGAAGATCCCTGGGGTGCCGATACTTAGTGTTGGGAAGCATAGATATGTGGTTGAGAGGCTGCCCGATGCGGTGGAGAAATAGGGTGTCGTGATGGTTGGATAATTGTGTGAGGTTTGGGGGAAGAGCATTGGGAAGGGAGGAAAAGTACTGCATGGCGACATGGTGTTTCTGGCTATTTTGCAGGTTGGGAGTTCATGGATTTACTATGTTGTGGTTTAGGGTTTTTCCCATATCGCAGCAGATGGTAGTACCTATATGAGATCTGTGGTATGCGAGAGAGATTTATACAGTATACAAAAGGATCATCTTTTCACATCTTCGAGACAAACCTCGTTTCTTCTATGATTTTTAACATCTCACGGCTTGAACTAAACACAACATAGCTAAACTAGGGTCAAAGGCCCTTTATTCGTTTTAAAGCCTAGACCAGCATAAGATACAAACAAAAATATCTCTACAGCCCAACCCACTTCGCCAATAATGACCCATAAAGCAAATACCAGACGATCGGTCTTCATATTTTTAATGACCCTCCGCCCCATGTCTGTCATTGATTGCTCACTGCTGTTTCTTCTGAGCAGCAGGACCCATCTCCTTGTCAAATGCAGCGTACGAGACTTGTAAACTGGACACTGCTTTGATTCCCACACTGAGAATGGAGAGCAGAATTAAACCGACTAGAAGACCCATAAAAATGCCTATTTTATAATTAGTAGCGTGGATGCAAACAAAATCTGGGTACATACCAGGAGTAAAATACTGATATTTCTCAAACAGAGGTCTCGTATCTACCTCCGTTTTATTACCTCCCTCATCCCTGATTCCAAAATCTCTTTTTAAATCCATATGTTCCATTCCCGGGAACTGGGGTTCGTACGTATAGTCTTCTAGGATGGAGGAAGTAAGTGGAGTTGAGGCATAAATAACGGTATATTTATAACCTTTTGGAAAATCATCTAGAAGGGTGGTGTAGAGCAGCGCATCTATATTTTATTAGCATTCGTAGATAACACAATGAAAAGGAAATACAAATACAAGATAATTAACGTTAAGGGGATAGTGATAAACAAACATACCATTAATTTCCAAAAGCTCCCCTCTCCTCATCTTTCCCTCCTCCAACCCATCAAGTCTCCCCATAACAAGCAATTTCCCACCTCCAGCTTTCAGTCCCGCCACATCACCCCTCAAATCCTTCACTTCTCCATCCACAATATTCAACCCGCCAGGTTCCCCACACTCACCCACAATAAACCGCCTAAGATCATCAACGTCCTCCGCCTTCCAGCCCACAACCTCCGGAATAGCAACTCTCGTCGGAAGCCCCTGATCCAAGAACACAGATTTTAAGAACGGAGCATTGTGCGTGATGTCAGAAGGAAGAAGTGAGGGCTGGGACACCACGATATAGAGATCTGACGGACAGCCTTTGAGAAAAGCCTTAACATGGTGCAGAACCTGTGCTGAAGATTGGAGGGTCGAGGGGATAGGGGATTCGGAGATTGCTTGTCTATATATGTTAGCTACGAGGCAACGTTCGAGCAGTGTGTTGTGTGTTGGATGTTGGATGTTCATCGAGGGGGATTCGACCTACGAAGAGGAAAATAGCAGGAAGGGAGAAGTATTCTTGAATGCATGCACGCATGCAAAACAAGTTGCAATCGTAACTGCGTGTAAGGAACGCATTCTGAGCTCTTGAAAGTCGTTGCTTTCTCCTCTCTCCAGCTCTGAACCAACCCGATGGCAACGTTAAAACCTCAGGCCATAACATCAGCCCGAAGATCACCCGAGCTCTCTCCCCAAAAAATATCCTCAAATCCTAGTGCCCCCTCAAATAATAGCTACTTTCACAATTTCATTGCTCACCGAAGCAGCAAAATGGAGCCTAAAATATTCAATCATCCCCGTCCGAAACGGCCTCTTATTCCCACACCCTCCAAGAAACGGAAAATTATACATAAAATCGAGGAGATTAGTTTCGACAACGCGGCGCGAGCGGATTATCTGACGGGGTTTCATAAGCGGAAGGTTGCGAGAGCGAAGACGGCGCAGGAGGAGGCGGTGAAGAAGGCGAGGGAGGAGAAGATTGGGATTAGGAAACAGGTTTGTTTTTTTTTTTTTTTTTTTACAGAAGCAGAATGGATGCTGATTAGGATGGTAGTTGAGAGAGGAGAGGAGACAGGAGTTGGCGGAGCACGTTGAAGCTGTGAATGCATTGTTGAGAGATGTAGACCCTGTTGCGGACTCAAGTGAGGGCGACGAGTGGGATGGGATACAAGAGGATCCAGTCGTGGAGCTTGTAGATCATGAAGAGGAATATGTGGACGAGGATCGATATACAACGGTTACCATCGAGGCGGTTGATGTTTCGAAAGAAGGGTTACGGAGCCTGAAGGAAGATAGTGAGAAGGACGAGGAGAAGTCTGAGATAGTGGAGGAGAAAGATGGGAAAGATACAAAAAAGGCGTGGCCGAAGAAACCACGGAAGAAGAAATTTAAATATGAAACTAAAGCCGAGAGGAAAGTCACAAGAGGGAAGCAAAAGGCAGGGAATAAGTCGAGAGCAGATGCAAGAAGGGGAAATGATTGAAGGATATCAAACCGTCACCATCTTCATATTCGAAACCCATAATTTTGATATGTGACTTCCTGATTCTTGATATCAATCGACAAGCAATTCAAGTAACAACAGTGTACCACCGCCAACGCATACGGAGCTTAACTGCAATAATCCCATTCCAAATGCACCCACCAAAGGCTCGAAAAGCGCATCCACACTTCCATCTAAATATTGCCGATCTCCTGTTGGAAATCATCCAATTCCTTCTGAACTTGAGCATATTTCTTAGACATCTCCTCGAATTTTGTCTCCCATTGGTCACGGTCTAGTTCAAGGGCTTGGACTTTGCGTTCGAAGTGGCCGGCTTTGACATCAGTTTGGCGGAGTCTTAATCGTTAGCATATAATTAAGGCGTTAATCCGCCCAGAAAAATACCCATGGTTCAGAATTGTAGAGAGAAAGACATACTTATCATTCGTTTCACGAAGATTCTTGTCAGCCTCCTCAGCCTCTTCCTCCAAGAGTTGCAATCTTCTCGTCAAAGTCTCGTTCTGTGTGCTGTGATCGGTACCCTGAGCCGCAACGGCCTTCGCATCCTTAATGCCCGCCTCTAACTTCTCGACCTCTGACTCTAGCAGCCCGTTCTTGTGAGTGAGGGATGTGATCTCCTGCTCCTTCTGGAGGTTATCTTGCTCGAGAACCTTCAGTTGTTTTTGGAGTTCTTCGACCTTGGCTGCGGATTCATCGGCTTCAATGCGAAGGGAGTTCATTTTCTGTACCGTATCCATCAGCCCTGTTCTCTATATTCCCGACCTTTGGCGTTGTGTTGATGTTGCAATACTCATAACGTGCATGGCGGGGTCGCAGTGGGATACAAACTTACCTCCTTAATACGATCCATGTTGACGGTGATATGAAGACGAACGCTTGGGTATCTTGTGTATTATGCAGAAGGGTATCTGGAAAATGCGATGAGGATGTAAGACGGAAAGTCGAAGATTCACAGCTGGATTCTGCTGATTGTTGGAGAACAACGAGCGAAACGGCGAAGCGGCTAGCACAGGGGTTGCTTTGGCGGTGGGATGTGAATTGCCCAATTTGGCGAAGGGAGGTTGCTGTAGCGATGGAATCAAAACATAGAATCACTGGAAAATAATAGCAACCTCCTTTTACTTCATCACGACACCATATTTCCAATGTAATAATACAACGATTACATCCACCATAATCGTACAAATACGAAGCAGCAAGAATGTTAGCAGCACGCGATCAAGAGAATTTGGTACATGGTCATCAGCAGGTCGCATCTTCGAAGCCTTTGAACCAAGGGACTAGAAGTGTACAGCCAAAGACACCAGGATATCGATTCCCAAAGACGCCATTAAAGGTTCCTCTCAATGATGAGAATGCGCCTGCAGGATTTGGAGGGAAATCGGTCTTGGGTACAAAGGGGAAAGGACAGGAAAATGCAGTGACTGTCACTGGAAAGAAAGCTGTCAATAATGCATTCGTCACACCAATGGGTTTGTGTCCTAGATGATGTAATGATGATACACTGCTGATAATATACAGGTCCTCGCACGCGAGCTCCCCTTGGAATGAAAACAACAAATGCAAAAGCCAAAGCCTTCCAAACTCCAGCTATACCAGCCCCTAAGAATGAGCTCGAAAAGCCCGTTGCAAAGCAAACCAGCATTCGACGACCGAAGAGAGTTGTTCACGCGGATAAACTAGAGGTACACGGTGACGAAAGTCCTCTCCATGACAGAGAAGTCGAATATTGTCCACCCAAACCTAAAGATCTACCCTATGAGTCCGATGTCTTCCCAGACAAATGCCTCAATTACGAACCCCTGAAGCCAGAGAATCTCATGCGAGGTCTCTATACCCGATATCAAGCCTCAGTTGATGAGAATGGACTCACGAAACAAGATCACGAAGATGAAGAAAATAGAGCAAGATCTGCTCAGAAAGCAGATGAAGCAATCCTAGCTATGATGGAGGAAGACTGGACTGTTGGAGATGTACCAGAAACGTTTCGCCATCTAAAAAAGAAGAGCTCTGGCACAACAACTATTCCCAAGGTCTCCAAGCAGACGAAATTCACCCCTCCATCTAGCCATGGACTGAATACAATCACCTCCCGAAAAGCAGTTTCTGCTCTCTCCGTCCCCCCAAAATCCGCCCCCTTACAACCGAAAGTCACAAAACCTACCCCAAAATCCCTCCCCTTCCTGACCAAGGAGCCTACCGTCCCTGTACCAACAAACATATCCGCTATGCGCCACACAGCAGCGACTGCAGCATCACGCAACACAATCGGGTACACGAAAGGACGAACAGCCTCCTCTATCCTTCACCCAAAGGAAAGCACCTTCACCACCTCAAGCTTATATAAACGCCCAGGCAGTTCATTTCAACGTTCTGTGAGCAATGTTTCCACCGGTTCTGATTCAACCATAACTCCAGCAAAATTCGCGAGCCAGGAGACAGAAATTGGTAATGAGGAATGGAGAAGACTAAACTTCTTAAAGGCGTTTCATGTCGAGGATGAGGAGCTGGAGCCTGGACTGAGGGGTCTACTGCCGGAGAGTTTCGGAGATGAGGAGGAAGAGGAATTTGTAATGGGGTTCGGGCGTTAAGTGCTTACTTAGGAATGGATTAGCTATATTAGTGGCTGGATACGTGTATGTCTAGGAGGTTGGATAGATTATTGGAATGAAAGGGGGAGTAAGGCGTCATTTGCTTGACTTCCCACCCCGGTTTAGTTTAAACCCAGGCTCATTCCTCAAAGAGTCATCATGATGAAGTGCAAGGTAGTGGTATTCATTGTACAAGTTAGATAGTTGGTATTGTCAGGCTGGCCTTTATACATAGATAGGAGTAATAAATGTTATAATAAAATGTAATTGATGGAACAGTTCTCCATCAACCCTTTTCTTTTGTACTATCTCCTCGGTCCATTCGTCAGACCCAAATACTCGTCAAAACCCCCGTATCTACTCTTTGTGCATCCATTCGCATCATTTCCCAACTCCTATATATACTCCTAATTTCTAAAGGCCTCGTTTTGTCATTTTGCTATTCATTCCCTATCCCCTATTCCCTATTATTTTACCATCCTTTGACCACGATACAATATCTCCGGTTTTTATTATGGGTCTATGAAAATAAAAATGAACCTTTTATCCTTAGTTTGTAACTGCTCCACTAAACCCTAAAACAACAACCCCTTTTCTCTCAATCAAGGTCTCAATCCCAACCCTCCTTAAAATATCCCCTTGTTATTTCTAGCTGAAATGGGATGATTTTGGGCAGGGGGCTACAAAAAGGGTTCCTTTTTTTGGTAACTAATAAATTTATAACAGTATAACAGTTTAATATATATAATAATTATATCACATGTATGTTTTTTTTTTTACTGTGCTATAGTTCTATCTCAAATCAGTCAAAATCTACTTTACTTCTAAAACCATAAAAATCGAGTTGGCTTTGAGATAATGGGAGCAGATGTTCTTATGCCCCGCTCTTTCTCTAATCAAAATTTGCAGCAGGGAAAAGCAAGGAGTTGAAATCAACGTTGAAGCCAATTATCACATTTAAGAAGATCAGAGAGATTTCGGGTATGTATATCCAAACATCCATTTGAACAAGCTTGTTATATACAACTTTCCAAGCCCGGCCCCATCGCCCACCAAACCACCTGTCAAAATCCCCTTTCACATCATCCACAACCCACCCCAAAACTAAAGCTTAATATGCAGAAGCCTAAACATAGCTAATGGTAACCGAGCTACCAGAGATGGTGGTATCAGTCAAAGTTCTATCACTACTGCTAACCAAAACAATAGTATTTGCGGAATCGCCACCAGGAGTCTCCGTCACACCACCGATAACAGCCGAAGCACCAGTGAAAGTAACAGTTCCGAAGTCAGCGAAGGGGACCAAGGAGCTACCGGACTCGAAGTCCTCGACGATCCAATCGGCATCGTAGCCACAGAGCGTGCCGTCGGTTTGTCTGGTGAAGGTGTGGCTAACAGTGGTTCCGCCGCTGCTGAGCGTGGTGACTCCACCGGTCGAGCTGGTCTTGGTAACAGTGACGGTGACGGAATCGCCAGATGACACGCTGATACCGTTGTAGGCAATGGAAGCAGCGTCAAGGTATTCATACCAGGCTTCGTAGGAGTACGCGCCATTTTGCACGCACCAGAAGACCCCCGTTTGGATCAGGCCAGATTGGCAAGTGTCACCATCGATGCCAACCCAGGCAGCTCCGCAGTACTCGGTTCTAGAACTGCCGCCTGAGGGAGGTGATGGTCTGGGAATCGTAAAGGTGCCTGTAACCTCGGTGACGCCGCTGGATGATATCACGGCTCCTGACCAGTTGGTGGATTCAGAAGTAGACGCGTACTCAGCCGATGCGTTTACGGGAATTTTCAAACCGGAGCGACGACGAAGTTGTACTCCTGCTGCGGCGGCACGTGCTGCCAATGGGGATGCCCATGCGGCATTAGCCAGCAGGAGAGCACTGGCGATGGCAGCAGTGAACTTCATTTTGAATACCTTGGATTGGTAAAGTTGGATGTAGAGGAAGTCAGAGAGAGAGGTTGACAAGAGGTCTTAACGAAGGATGGATGCGAAGTATTGAGTCGAGTCCAGCACACATTTCGAAATCAGTGGGATTTGGCGGGACTTTATATCTTGTCGATCAACAGCAATACACCAAATCTGCTGGTAGTATTCAGGTTCCAGAAGCTCTAATGTCGAGTTTAGATCGGACTTAAATACCTAGAAAGGAAAGTCCCAGCCTTGTCTTAGGTATATATGAGCCTCTTCTGATATCAAGAGCATGTCTCGGCACATCAAAGATGACTCGGACACATCCTTATTCGATTTCGAAAGCATATCGCCGTGCCCTTGGCGATAACGTTCAAGTTGTACCTGCCTATTCAAACAATGACCCGAGGTCAAATGCCTTCTGGTTATAGGCCTCGAGTTGAAAGTGGGCTTCATCAGCTTGAATGGATCCGACTTAAGACCGGTTTAATTTGGACTAATCCTACTTATCGCCATATCTCCAGTGACAGGTGCGGAACTGGCGAGCATATCTCCGGCCAAGTCGCAGTCCCTGCTTGTGAAAAGGTGTGGTTGATGAGGCAGAGATAGATGTGGCAGTCCTACATACCTACCGCTTTAGCGCTTTAGCGGGCAAATAAAGCTTGCTCTCTTCTACCAAAGCTTGTTCATGGAAAGTGTGGTAGAAGCTGCAAGCCACAAGCCAGATGCACCAGCATAGCCGCAGCCTTCCCGTGTGGGGGAGAGATAAGTGCCATCAGTGCCGGTCTGAAAGTGGAAGCTCGGATCATAGGCTGGTCATGCTTTATGAAGATCACGCAACGTGTCATTCCAATCTAGAGGCGGCATTGATCAACCAGAACTCAGGTTCTAGGCGCGTGCGGGTACACGTGTATATATGTAGAGGCACCTATACGAAAGTACCTGTATAAAATGTGAATCGCTTAACCCCTGTTCCACCAATTGCAATTGTTCCTTGACATCCGTCCCTGCAGAGAACATGACTTTCATTCGTTAAACCGAGGCTTGGAATTAAGCATAATATAAGTAGAGGGGTTCTTATCTAAGGTTAGTGGCATTCATAGTGGGCTGTATGTCGATCTCATTACTTGTGATAAGTGGTAAGCACAAGATTCGAAGAATTTCATCGCGTACCTGGATATCAAAGAACCGGATGAACCAATAGATTAACAAGTAGCACCTGCCACCACCATAAGGTTATCTGGAGAACTTTGTTTATAGGATGCAGATTCCATCCATCGGTGGCAAAATCGCCGGAGGCTACTCCGTAATGGGGTCTCTGTCCCCTGGTGGCTAAAGCCGGCGACCAAGGGCATATGCATAGATAATAGCTGGAGAACCTGGTCAATAATAGAAATAGATATAGCTAATGGCGATAGGACTCGCTATCAGTTCACGAAGTTTGACGTCTTCATTTTAGATGTATTTCCAGCAACGTTACCCGCCTCCGCCGCCCCCTTTCTCCCTTTCTTCCTTTCCCTATTATTCGTAATCTACGTTTTTAGAAAGGAAAAGAGAAGGAAAAAGGAAAGAAGAATAGTCACAGTCTGAAAAGTTGCAATTCTCGGACCAGATACCGTATCTAATCATCTTGCATGCGGCCAATAGTGGCCATTTCTAAAATTAATATAAGTTAATTTTTGTTGCATTGGCAATTCATAGCTGTTGTACATCCACCCACCCAGAAATGAGATTACCCAGTTAGGTGAACTACTACCTACCTATTCTTCTGATTCCGAGCTTCTTCCTCAACAACTATCAATCATGTGTAAGAACACTTCAACTCAACGCACAGAGATATTTATTTTCATGATCGGAAGTCTGTCAATCCTGATGACAGGGATAAAGTTGCAGATCGGCCGTAATATATATACAAGGATACAAACAGGGCATTACCGTAGCAAATGCATGAAATTGAGGTACCAATAAAGCATCATTGCCAAGGACTTGTGGCTCATCTCCAGAAGATTGCCATCGAATATTGCTTTAGAGTTATTACCTCAGCACTTAGTATTTTCTCCGCATATTCTTGAGCCGCAGATCGATGAAGCAGTTTAGATCAGTATTCTTGTACACAGGAATACATTCATAGCTTTCAAGCAACCTCGTCAGGGAAAGTTGTTTTAGTTTGCATCCATTTTCCCATACTAAGCTCGATTTCGACGACGAGAATCAGAACATGTCCCAAATACAAATCCCACTCCAAGTTCAAGGTAGAATTAAATACAAGTAAAAAGGCAATTCCGATTAGAAAATTGGGTTCTCCTTTGTCAGGCTAGTCTTCACTAACAGCTCCGTGGTCTAGAAGCAGTCTTGCAATGTTTCCTTTTTATGCACCTACCGCCCAAGAGAGAAGAGTTCTCTCTCATGATCAATAAAGTCTATAATCATACCCAGATGCTTGAAATCGAGGCCAGCTATTTCCCTGCTGCAGCCACTATGGAAAGTAAACCCCCCCCCACCCCACCAACTGGTATCTTTAAAGTCGATTACACGCCCTCTGTCAAGCAGCAGCTTAAAGCTACCTCGTATCCAGATCCAGAAGGTCTAAGTCCAAACAGGGGGGGTTCGCAGATACGATCTTGCGAGTCTGCTTTTATGTCTACATGCTCTCAAGCACTATCTCTAATACGATACCTGAACTGCCATTCTAAGCTGCAAAAGCAAGCGGAAATCTGGCTCGCTGTGTCTCTGAGGTCCGCAGCCAGATCGTATCGACTAAATAGTAGCTTTGCAAAAACAGCCAGCGATAAGGGTATTTTCCCTCTACATCTTTTTGCGTTGGCTAAAATGCTTTCTTTCTCGAGAAAGGGGTTGATACCGCTTGATTCTGAGTAGCACATTATGGAAGGGCTTGTAACTTCTACGATTGGCAGATAGCTAGATTCATAAGCAAAGTTGCTCTAGGAGCTCCGGCCAGCGGGGTCTCTTTCCCCATTGAATCAAATAATAGGATTAGTAGTATAGCGCGTGGAGATTGGGGGTGTAATCTATCATATCAGAAGAGATTGTCGATGTTGATTAAATACGAATAAAGGCAAAAGGGCAAAAAGAAAAAAAAAAAAAAACGGAAAAGAGATCTACGATTGGAAAGACATCAGTTGTATTTACGTTGCTGCTATCACGGCTTAGATTGGTGTTGCAAGACAAGAATAAGCATTCTAATTTCTGTCTGCGGAAATTGAGCAGTAAATGCTTGAGCACGAGCTGGGGCCATAAGAAGCGTAAGCCGAGGAATGGCAGGTTGAGATCCATCAATAGTTCAGACACAGTTGAAAAGCGTTAGACTTTTAATTCTTGAAGTGAAAATAGAGATTGAATTGATTCTGACCCTTTAGGAGGGTCCTCTACCCCTGACTTCCTCATTGTCATAACATAGAAAACTAACATAAACCAAATCCACCGCAAAGATTGACAAATGTTTAACAAAAAACTTGATATTCTCATTATTAATTCCCCTAGCAATGGATTTCCCAACTTAGGTGGGGGTTTAGAAACAAGCGAAAACATCAAAACAAATTTAATAAAATTTAATAAAACAATTTCTAATTTTTCTAATTATTAGCTTCATAAGATTTGGATGCTTAGATTTTTGATGTATTTCAGTTATTATTTATTAAAATATATTAATTAAAAATCTATTGTTATTATTAATATTACCAAGATAATGATCTATTTATAAATATATCAAAGAGGGGTTCAAGTCGGTGTTACTAAGTCTAAAGCAAGAAGAGAAGTGGATGGAAGGGCCCCTTAAGTATCCAAGGGGTGTCTCAGTGAATCCTAATGATTCGCACCCAATGGGTTAGGGTGCCCAAAGGGGATATTATCAATGAAGCTATTCCTACTTATGCCCAAACTTGCACACGATTGAAGTAGATCCATATTATACCTATGGCCGAAGTAGACCATTTATGAGCCATGTTATTATGCCCACAGTTATATATATATATTATTTGGCTCAGGCCAATGCCTGTAACGCTGCCCTGGCAGGTTTGGTTCAACCCAGAGCCTAGCCTAGTACTAAACCGGTATTAATACTTTTTTTGTTCACGAGACTGGTGGGTACTTCAGACTTCAGATTGAGTTCCGACCGCTATCCTCCGATACTTCCTCATTATACGGTTTATCCAGCCTCTCCAACTTAGTGGACCTAGGAAAAGAGAGAGTTGAGGGAAAGTCACGTGATATATTAGGTCTGTCATCACAAGGTAGGTATTGGATCCAGTTGGATCGATGTATCTTCTGTTTCCAGCTTTGCCCCTTTATACACTTTGCTGTAGATACCGGCCGCCAAACTCCTCTACACTTGTGCGCCATCACTTGTGATGCTCACCACCCACGTGATACTTAAACTTTCAGAAATGTTGATTAAAGGGCTTCATATGAGAGGAATATGCGAATGAAAAGTCTTTCTTACATTTTGATACTTATTCCCTCAAGACTTTGTTACATTCTGAAGATAGGTCTCTTAAGGTAAAACTCAGGTGTCAAAGGGGCTGGCCCTTACGTGTAGTTTTTTGCCACCCTCAACCAAGCCCCCTAAATAGCGCATAGTCCCCTTCAGACCATAAACACCTTTACAAAGGTGCAAACCTGTTTAGCTCTGAATGTGCATAAAGAAAATTGACGCGTTACCTGAAAGTAATATATTTTCGTGGCATTTGCGCGTCTTCGGCTTCTTGGTTGTTGTTGACGTAGAGACGAACTAGGTAGTTTTTGGAGACAACAGTAACAACAAGTAGGCACAACTATACTATGGAATGTTTTTAATTTTATTCACGCTGTAAATAAAACCAAGAGAGCATCTAACAATCGGTAAGAGCCATAAGTATTCCCACCTAAATAATAGTGAAACTCTTTATGTAGATTCAGCTTCTTGAATTAGATCGCTTAATTTGGTTAGAGCGCGGCTATATTCAACTTTGGCTCTTGACGACTTCACGCATTCTCATTCCTCAACCTCCATCCCCCATACAATTCCACATCAACCACAACTTCTCCTCTTCACCTCTATTGCATCCACCTCTTCATCATCCTTTTCATAAATAGTACATATTTGCGACAGACATCCTGCGTCCCGTATCTGTTGCGCCTTCCGTACATTGTCATACTTCTCCCCGTTCTCCCCCTGGGCGAGTCGCGTGAATACTTCGAACTGCGCGTTTCGCCTCCATAACTGCTTTAATGCATGCCGTCCTGTCTTCAAACACATACTAGAGATGATGGTTGGCAGGAGGAAGGAGAGGTAGATCGATTCCTGGACCACGATGTCTCGCGCATCTGGGGCGAGTTTCGCACAGTTTTTCCCATCCGCGCCTCGAGCCGCAAAAGACAAGGCCAAGGAACGAGAGAAGTCCAAGTCCCTCAACTTGGATTCTCCAAGTATACGACCACTTGCTGACAGTCAACTACCGACACCCACCCCTACTATCTCGGAGATACGCCCTGAACATGATGCTTCACGCCCGAGGGCAAATAATACGAATGCTATATATTCAACTCCAACTATCGAAGACAACGAAGTCGTACAAGGCGATACGTTGAATGGTGTTGGATCAGCGAGCTCACATACGAGCACAGTGTCATCTGTTTTTAGCGCTCCACCCCAACAATCGGCTATGTCGACATTTGGCGGATCCCGATATCTGAGCAACCTAACACCCTTGACAAATACCGACTCCTCCCCAAGTCGAAACACCAGCCCCAAACATGCAAAGATATCTGCATCAGCGATTACCCCAAGTGGCTTTGCCGATGAGGCCGGTAATGAATATGAGACCCCTTCGCACTCTACAATCCCCACAAAACCACGAGTATACGCTCGAGATCCCGCGAGAGGAGTAAAAGGCATAAAGTGCACATATGATCCTTTGATTGACCCGAGATTATCGGAGAGGGAAAAGAAGAAATCGAAAACAATATATAAGGAGTTTGGTTTGGTATGTACACATCTACGGGGGGCGTCATCTTTTGTGTGAAATGTTTGGCTAATAGCTTTGCAGGAAGATGACGCTCCCCCAGCGGACCCTCGATTGGCGAAGGGTGGAAGATTGGATTATATCAATACCGATTTTCATAAACCCAAGTCACGTTTACGCCATGCGCCATTACTCCTGAGGCCATACTCATACGATCCGAAGACTTCACTAGGCCCAGGGCCGCCTACTCAAATTGTGGTCAAAGGTTTTGATCCACTGCAAAACTTTACAGCCATCAATGCTGCATTTGCCAGCTACGGAGAAATAGCAGAGAGTAGCAACAAGCTACATCCAGAGACGGGTAGTTGCCTGGGCTTTGCTACCTTTCGCTACAGAGACTCGAGAATGATTAAGAATGTGCGATTTATTTCCGCGATCGAAGCTGCGAAGACAGCTGTAAGGATGGGGAACAAGTCGAGGATTGGCACACATATTATCCAGGTAGAATTTGATCCAGACGGGAATAAAAGTAGGCGCATGCTGGAAAAGGTTATCCAAGATTATGTACCAGTTACTCTTATACCGGCTCCCAAACTTCCCACCACCAAGCTCGAGCCAGTCAAAGTAACTGGACCGCCGCCGACCGCGCCAAAAGGACCCGCAGGCTATGCTGCAAGGCAAGCCTTCCGAGCACCTGCGGTGCCCACTGCAACTCCAACCAAGCCAAGGGTTCTCATGCTCATCGAAGATCAACCTATTGGTCCGCAGCTAGAGAAAGAACCATTCTTGTTTGTATCCAAGGAGTCAGTCCCGGTTATGCCAACAACGATCATTCATCTGAAGAAGCGGATAAGACACTATTACTTTGAGGATGTTAGAGCTGATCGATCGGGATATTATATCGTCTTCTCTCCTACACCCCAGGGACGCATGGAAGCTGAAAAATGCTACGTGGCGTTAAATAAAAGTCTCCTATTCACCTATACGATGACCTTGGATATGCATCTCTATGGGAATGGCATATCTCAATCTTCTCTATATAGAGCTCCTTATATAACACGGAGACATAGCCGAACCCCAGAGGTCAGAACACGGGAGCAGAGGGACAGACTTGATGAGGAAGCACGTAGGAAGGAGGATGAAGCTGATCTCGAAGAAGAGAAGCGAGAGCGTGCGAAGAATTTTGATCCGGCGAGGGAGGCTATTGAAGTTATTCGAAGAGACCTGAAGGATCAGTTGATCAAGAATATCCGAAGTAAAATCGGTGCACCTGCTCTTCATTCCTTCATGGATCCTGCAAACCATGTTGCCAAGAGAAGAAAGCTCAACATCCCGGATCCTCAAGATTTGAAGATGCCGTTCATCCACGAGGACGAGGATCGTGATGATAGTCCTATCATGACACCCAATTCTCGTTCCGATAGTGTCGTTGGCCGTACCTTGGGCGCTGGACGCCTGAATGTTACTGCTCTTCCACGTATTCGCAAGATCAAGGGTGCGAAGGCAAAGAAGTACAACGTTGGTTTCACTGACCCCTTCAGGCCCACCCCTCGAAAAGCCTTCGTCCGCCCCTTACACCACCGTCTCATTCACAGCGATGTTGAGGATTCTGATGATGATACGGAAAATCGATCCAGAATACTGGATACAGAAGAGCCGGATTCTCGTCCCCGTAGTCGCATAAGTACTGACGACGAGTCTGATGACGATACAGAAATCTTGAGAGACAGACATCTAGAAAGATCTGGGTCCGTGGATACCAGAGATGAAGACTCCATGAGCGAGGCGAATTTCACAGAACAACTTGTGCCATCAAAGAAGAGGAAACTCGACCTTCAAATCGAAGCTGCTCTGAAACGTCAGAAGAAGACCGACGAAGAACTCTTCGGTGTTGCTGCTGATAAGATTGAGCGTGAATTCCCCTTGGAAAGCGCATTGTCAGAAGATACTTTCATGCGGGACGTCGATACCGTCGGTAAAACTGAGAGCGAGGTGGAGTCTATCATGGCCAAGAAGAAAATAGCCAAGGGCAAGAAAAAGAAATCCAAGAGGCAACTCTTTGAGGAACGCGAGGCTCTTAAACGACAGCAAGAGGGAGTATACATGGATGATCTTCTTAAGCAGGATGATGTAACTGAAGCCGACAATGACGACGAATTCGAGGAGAATATCATCGACAGTGATCCCGTTCAGACATCAGTTGAATGGGGTATGTCGGGGGAATCACCTCGTCCAGCTGTCGATGACGATTTCAAAAACATTCTCGATTTGGATGGTCTTCAGAACATGCTCAAGGATGAAGAGGATGCACCATCCGCACTCGAAATATTCAAGGATGACAAGATGGGCATAGTCAGTAATACAGCTGCCTGGACTTGGAAGCAGGAGGATATCAAAGCTCTTAATCGGAATGGATATAGAGGTATCGTCACAACTAATACCACTGTCGAGGGGTATTATGTTTCCAACGATTCTGGCAGTGCTCGGACGGAGGGTACCAAGAAGATTCTTAATTCTGAAAAATCGCTCTATCTTCCGCATCGCATCAAGGTCCAGAAAGCTCGAGAAGCTCGAGAAGAACAAGCTAAGAAAGCTGGTAAAGATGTGGCTGCGGAAGCCGCGGAAGCCGCCAAGATTGCTGCCGAAAAGCTTCTGGCTAAAGGCAATTCTCGAGCATCTCGTGTCAATAATCGACGATATGTTGCTGATCTCAATGATCAGAAGAAGACTCTTGGTAGTGATGGTGATGTCTTGAGTTTCAATCAACTTAAGAAACGAAAGAAACCGGTCAAATTCGCTCGTTCTGCTATTCACAACTGGGGACTTTACGCCATGGAGAATATCCCAATGAACGATATGATTATCGAGTATGTTGGTGAGAAAGTGCGTCAACAAGTTGCTGATATTCGCGAACAACGATATCTCAAAAGTGGTATTGGAAGTAGTTACCTTTTCCGAATCGATGAGAACACTGTCATTGATGCAACAAAGAAAGGAGGAATCGCCAGATTCATCAATCATAGCTGCATGCCTAATTGTACAGCCAAGATTATTACTGTGGAGAAGAGTAAACGTATCGTCATCTACGCTTTGAGAGATATCGCACAAAGCAAGTTCCCTGCCCTATCCTACATCACACAAACTAACATGGCGCAGACGAAGAACTTACCTACGACTACAAATTCGAGCGTGAAATCGGTAGTACAGATCGTATACCCTGTCTCTGCGGCACCGCAGCATGTAAAGGATTCCTCAACTGAATTTGCTTCTCATCTCCTACGTATTGCAACCGGCGTCTTCTCTTCATACCATCTAAATGATTTCTTCATGCATGCATGGGTATCTTATTTTTTTTTACCCTGTCGCATACCCGTTTGGCGCATGGGGAGGTGGGACCGCTCCTTAAAAATGCCATTATACTTGTACTCTTTTCAACCGAGTCGAAGAGGACTGTGGTTTAATCTCAATGGCTGGTGTTTGGTGGTGGAGGGAGTGGCTGTGAATGAAAAAGGGGTAATCACTTGTGGATCTGAAATTCGAGGAAGGCGAGGCATGAAAGTGATGATGTGCATTTGTATGAATAGAGAGAGACAGACCCATAGTAGCATGACCAACAAGCTAGGAAGTTGGTAACCTAACAACTGGACTGCAGAATACATGAGCGTTGCGTTGGTCAACAGTTTATCTGTCTTTTGACACTACAATTGTGAGTTCTGACTATTTAATCCTCTGTTGGTTCCCCCC
>NCSK02000221.1:0-53054 GCA_002276475.2 Chlorociboria aeruginascens | reverse complement strand
GTCATAGATGGTGTTCGCATTGGCGTAGTTGACAGTCGACAGGTGACATAGAGCTTTCCCTGATCGCTCTCTTACATTTGACGGATGGACCTGTTCCTAAAAAAAAAAAAAAAATTGGTTCATGGTGGGCAGCGGCGTGTTCTCAGACATTAACCCACATATCTAAGATATAACGAAATTAAACCATATAATAAATCACCTTACGTGATTTACAGAGTAGAAGCTAACTCGGAGTCTTGTAGTAAACGAAGCAATCGCTTGAACCATGATGTCTCTCTCTCCTTGATGACAGAAAACTCGGACACAAAACCTGATTAGAAGATTGGTTTCAATTGTGTGTCACCGATTGGAAGTACTCTATGTGGATTAAAAGGCCTCGGGCTCGCGAAGTTGCGTTCCTGGTCAAATCTATATTTATAATATTAGGATGTGATTTCAAAAGACAAGCGGAAAACATACCCAGCTTCGTCGATAATCAATATGTGGATAGAGGAAAGTTCGCGATCAGGCCAGTACACCTCTATGTGTAAGGCAAGCCCGTGCTTTTGATCGTACTCGATTCATACCGATGCCATATCATCTGATGTACATTAAAAGATCCTTCTTAAAGGTCGGTGATGAGAAGAGCTTGTGCACCTGTACATCCTGGATAATCGAATCCCGCTCCTCAGATGAAGGGCATTCCCATTCGGGATATTGGGCTTGGATACCATTTGAAATAGAAAATAGTCCACATTTCTATCCGAAGGCTGATGTAGGTATTAGATCAAACCCGTGAGGAAAAGCCCGTCTCGTATTGGGCACGACGCTTGATTCTTCTCTGATCTCGTACGCCCAGAGTATTCCTTCCCAATCTCTCTCTTTTGGTGCCATCCCAGAAGCTTCTGTCTAGACTTCTCCAGTCATATTATAACCCTAATGAAATCTTTATTTAGTTCTTTTCTATGGACCGGGTTGTAAAGGATTATGGATGTTATATGTCCGCAGTTCTAGCCGTCTGTTCGAGCCACTCCGACCTTGATGCACACAACCTCCTCATTGCTAGCAAGCCCAAATGTCTTGTTAAGGCTACTCGCGAGCAATGATATTATATCCTATTGTTACTAAATCTAACAGGCTAGACCGAAATTTGAGCTAAAAGTTCCATATCAATACGGCTGTGTAGATGGTCCATCCTCCATCTGGATCTGGTAATTCGAGCAATAGAACGTCTAACCTGTAAAATGAAAGCATATGGTGAAAAATTGTGCCGAATTCATGAGAGAGGCGAGGGTAATTTCAACTTCAATTCAGAAGTTCGAATTTCTACGTTATTCTAGGACACAAGAAATTCTGGATATGCCACCTTTCTGATAATGACTGGATTCTGCATTTCGGGCTGTGGAGGCCAAGATACAGCCAATCTTCCAAAAAGACTACAAACTGCGTTCATCCACCAACGAATTTGGGGTCTATGGTAAAAATTTAGATGCTGAGAATGATGAATTTCGTGATAAATTCTATGTAGTGCCGAGTTGATGCACAACGCTGACCAGCTCAGCTCACTGGCACAGCTTCGAGGGTATTGGAATGGTGAAGGGCTTTCTCGAAATATAGCAGGAATATTGAAGTTCAGAAAACAGGCCACCAGCAAGGAAAAGAGGCATAGCCCCAAATTCAATGGTTGGGAGTATTTATCGACAATGCCTCACCGGCTTATGAACTTATAGATATAGAATAACTAAGCTTTACTGAGAAGGTCGCAATTCATGGGAAGAAGCAATTGAATTCAAGAACTAGCTACTTCGAATGTATGTACATTCCAGCAGCCCTATGTGACAATCCAGCCATCCACAGTTCAAGTGCATAGATCATGAACGCCGTCCTTGTCTGCCTATTCAAGCGCTAGACTATGCAGTGCTATTTCTTATGAGGGGAGTAACGCGAATCGTACAATGAAGGGTAGGCAATCTCTAAACGGCCCATGACACAAGGAAAATATTTAACACGAACAGTAGCACCGATGCTAACATCAACTAGTCTTTAGGCTAGTGTCAGAAGATCCGAGATTCTTATATGGGACCTGTGAGACTCGCAAAGGTTACTCGCCTCAAGATCCAACCCTCCAAATTACTTCAATGCAACGATTCTATCGCCAAGCAACTGTAAAATCAGGTGACAAGTCGATTGACGTTGCCAGCTCCTCCTGGCATTGGACCAAGCTCTCCATAAGCGGCATGAGCAGTGGGTGAGTTGGGAGGGTCGTCATATTCTTCATCATATTCATCCTCATACTCCTCACTCTGTGTTCCTTGACTTTGGCTTTGAGTGGGGTTCATTGGAGCGGCCTGTTTAACTTGTTGATGTGGCGCTGGTCGGTCATTTGCAACAGGAACGGTCTTCGGTGTTGCCTTGTTGCCCTTCTTTCCCTTGCGTCCCTTCATCTTTGCTTTCTCCAAAAGTCTTCGTCTCTCTGCCTCCTGTTTCCTGAGTTTCCTATCCTTGATCTCATACTGCTTTATCAAAGCTTCAGGTGGCCCGCCGAAAATGCGTTCGTACTCGCAGAATTCGCAAATCCAGATCTCTTCATGGCTCGGTGGATGGTGATAATTTTGATACTCTTGTTGTTGACGACGTTGACGAGCTGCAATAAGATACTCCTTGCCTGTTCGCCGACGTGTTTTTTTCGGGGGTAAAGGTTGCGAGGCAGGCTTTTGGGTATTTTGTGACGCAGCAAGACCTTGTCTAGCCTGCGCAACCACATCTGGCACGCTCATATTTCCCGGTATGCTTGGACTTGTCTGAGTAGCATGGGTGCTCATTCGAGCAGCCGCAGGAGTTTGATGCATGCTTGTGGTTGTATTTGATGCTGGCCAGGGAACTGTGCCTGGGACTTGGGAGTCGCAAGTAAATGTAAACTGAGTGGAAGTTGTGGTGGGTTTCTTTGAAGCTGTTTGTTGCAGTAAACTGACATTCTCTTGCCCTCGTGATGGCGTAATCGGGGTCTTCTCCGCATTGGCAATTGCCGTTGAGATGATTCCTGCGCTTTCGTCTTACGAAGTGAGTTAGTCCATATCTTAAAGTTGAAATAGAGGATACAAGCTTACTAGATGGTGGCCATTGAGAACGTTGTTTTGTAGTGCGACCGTTGCCCCAATTACCTGTAGCGTCGGATAAAGTACGAAGAGGGCTCCTGCCGTTTCTCATACGACCATACCTGCCTCTGCCGGGACCAGATAATCCTTGAGAAGAGATTCCTCCCGAGGTGTGATACGATCCTATACCATTGACCACGTCCTCAGCTACGGTCTCATCAAGACCAGAAATACCCATGCCAGCTAAATCGCTCGAGAGATGAGCACCACTTATACTTGTATCGCCATGCGTTGGAATCTTTCGCTTTTTCTTGTTATTGGTGTTCTCGAAAGAATCATATCCATCGGCTGATGAGGTAGTCGATGCTGGGGGTTGAGGGTTTGGGTTTCGAGAATCTAGCTTCTGGACGTAGCGGTATGATCGATTGGAGGTATCTGCCGAATTTCTTGGATAGGTTCGACTCCGATATGCAAGCTCGTCTTCATCACTGTCCAATTCCTCCCCATTCCGTCTCGAAATGTAATTTCGCTCGACTTCATCGGCTCGTTCTCTTTCACTGGGGTGTTGGGACTCCTTCAAGCCATTTGACCTAGTATCATCTTTGAGATTGTAAGGGTAATAGAATAAGGGGGCAGTAGTTTGAGGAGCGGGGGGATATTTAATTGACTCTGCAACTTCTGGTGACAATCGTTCACGTAGACGGCGTTTTGGTAGAGGTCGAATGGGCCGCTCGGGGTATGGAGAGGTGGCATCAGGAGACATGTCTCGTGGTGATCCCGGTGAGTAACCTGTTGTAGAAAGAATATGTTTAGTTATGAAGAAGGCAGAAAGTCTTCGAGGCACGAGTTGCCCTGTTTGTGCACAGGCAATGGTTTTGTGCCGGTAGTGGACAGTGTCTCGATAAATGGAATAACAGACCTATGACTGACGCCGACATCACAGGTCGGCGTAGCAACAGAATCTAGCCGCCCAGTGAATATCAAAGACAAAAGTAGACGACAGCAGCCCGTGATAAAAATATTGTTTTCCCAAAGTCTCCTTTCTTTTCTAAGACAGCACATCAGCCAGTATTCGAGGAAAGGCCGTTGCCCATATGAAGATTCCTTTCATCTGAACTGAGGGGTATGACTCTGAACAATGCAGAGACATAGCATCCAGTATGCGGCTTGGGGAGGAAGTGTGGTCGTAGAATCGTACTTCTCTGGTCTGATTGCTCAGCAGGGAACAAGAGGCAACGAAACGTTTGTTAGGTGGCAGAGATGCCACAATCTATTCCAGATAGATGAGTGGATCAGTATCCAAAATGGGCGTTCCACAACTGGTGGGCCTCAATGGGAGAAAAACAAAGTAAAAGACGATTGTAGGGTCATTGATGTATTCATTTCACAGTTGACAGTTCTGGTGTGCTGGTGCTTCTGCAACTGTAGGGTAGCTTGGCCCAAAGGCGTTAGTCGTTCATCCTCAGGTATACGATTACGGTGTTCGGGGCAGGCCCCTCGTCAATGAGCCTATACAGTGCAGAAAGCTCCAAGAGAATATCGATTGCTTGTCCACGAACATTTCCTGTCCCCCTCTCCGAGCCGTTCCCACCACATCGCCCGCCATGATCCCCAGGAACTCTCTACGCCCACTGTTCGCGCGTCTTCCAAGCTTCTTCTAGAGTCTCGAGTTCCCGACGAATTCTCAAATCAAATCCCTAGTTTCTTGTCTGTTCGTTCAAAGCTGCCCTCGTTCAGCTCTGGCTCTGCCTCCAGAGTTCGAAAGTTGGTACACTATCCGGCAACTACAACATTGATACTCCCCGCTCGGTGTGCGATATCTACGTTATTTTATACAATACTAGCCTTAGTTCTCGCCCAATTCCCCATCGTTGAAATGGATACCACTCGGCGATCCTCAAGGGCGGCACGTCTCAGTCAACCTCTACAACCAGCTTCACACCATTCTTCCGCTTCGTCGAATTCCTCCGGTCGCGCCGATAGAACTACTCGATCAAATAACAAGACTGATTCTCCGCACAAATCGACCCCCTCGGGTTCTTTGTCCTCGGAGCCACCAGAAGACACAATTATTGCTGTTATGGAAGAAGGCCTCCAAACACGGCGAAAGCGCAATCGAGGCGACGAACGCGACAAATCATCGAAGACACAAGTAACCTTAATCGAAATAGCCAATGGGGCAGATGACACCGCAGATGATGATGAGGCCGTTCGGTGCATTTGTGGCCTCGACGAATATCCAGGCCCGCCACAACTTTTAGAAGAGGACAGTAAGAACGGCATAAAGGACGGCATTGAAGATTCCATAATAGCTCCTGCAGATGTCACAGAAGATTTGGCTGGCTTCTTTCTACAATGCGACATTTGCAAGGTCTGGCAGCATGGCGGCTGCGTTGGCATTATGAACGAAGATACAAGTCCAGAAGAATACTTCTGCGAAGAATGTCGCAAGGATCTACACAAGATATTTATTGCTTCAAATGGGTAA
Source organism: Chlorociboria aeruginascens (assembly GCA_002276475.2). Taxonomy (NCBI): domain Eukaryota; kingdom Fungi; phylum Ascomycota; class Leotiomycetes; order Helotiales; family Chlorociboriaceae; genus Chlorociboria; species Chlorociboria aeruginascens. The sequence continues at coordinate 47,492 of NCSK02000221.1, read as the reverse complement.
GATGGCTAGAATTTCTTAAAAACGTATTTCAATGGCTTCGTCTGAAAAGTCGCTCTGATGCGCGACGGTGGCGCAGATCCGGTCTCACAAGGCTGGGATAATGGAAATGCGCAAACCAAAACAGTTCTATATACATAAATTTTATGACTTTTTACTAACATGATGAATCATAGGCAACGATACTCACATTACCTTCCCCTCTACCAAAGTCTCTCGAGGACGACCTCAAGGGCTGCCTCATTTTCCAAAGACGGTACCCGCTCTCCACGAGGTAGCAAAAGTGGACGCCCATCGTCGAGTGTTCAAAGCGCAAAGCGAAGGTCTACAATGAACAGTAGGGATGCGGCATATGACGAGGATGAACAGCTTCGACGAGCGATAGAGGCGAGCAAAGGAGAGAAGAGCGGGGAAAGCGTGGATGGTGGAATTCGGCGAGGCAAACGAGGACGAAGTGATAGTGAAGAGTAAGTTATTAATTATAAAACCCAGAATCATTGCTTACCTCGTAGCAGGAAACCAGACGGTCCTAAAAGGCAAAGGACCATTTCAGCCTCACCGTCACCAGCTCGCGAAGCTCCGCAGCCCCATTCCCAAGCTGACTCGGACGATGGTGCGAACGGTCGGGTTGCCGGTAACAAGAAGATAAGGGGTGCTGCCGCACGGAATCATCGCGAGAAAGAAATGAGAGAGGAACGTGAGAGGTCGAGACAAGAGGCTGCAAATAAACGAAAAGGGCGTGCTGAGCGCAGGAGGATCGATGGTCAGTGTAATTCAATTTATCTTATGACGTTTACTTATACATTATCAGATTCCGATCCTTCAGAAGAGCTACCCCTAGCAGAAAAAGCGACTGCAAATAAGAACACGGAGGTTACAGCTCAGTCGCTGGATCCACCACCGTCTTCCCAAGTAACGGCACTGGATACTCCACCAACTCAACCACCAGTCTCACACAGGAAAGGAGGCAGACCACCAAACTCACGCAAGGGTAAATTGGGAAAGAATCAATATACAAAAGATAAAGATCTTCGAAATGAGGACAATATATCGCCCAATCGATCTCAGTCCCGAGATATTACCCGGGGCGACGATAATATATCTAGCAATAAGGGCTCCAATGCAGAAGGAAAGTCGGGGAGGAGCAAAGGGTCTGGTGGTGGTAAAAGCTCTATGAATGAGATGAAAAAGAGGGTCTCAGGCATCCTTGACTACATAACGAGGACTCAAGTCGAAATGGCTGGCGAATCTACGCCTCCGAGCGATGTAGTAGAAAGCGTGCAACCTGGAATAGTAGGCAGCTCGCCCGTGATGCACGTGAATGGAGCTAATGGAGAAGCCTCTGGGGGGCTCCAAGGCCAAAACTTTCCTGAGATGACAAGTCTGGAGATGATGGATTCTCTTACGAAGAACTTAATTATGTGGCAAAGGAGATTTACATGATAATAGCGATATCCTGGGACATGGCGGATCACATTCGGAGTTGTAAAGGCATTATGTCAACGGTGGCGCTCTATGCAGATATACTTATACCCTGGTTCAGAGCTGAATGCTATCTGATGGAAGTTTCAATCTTCTGGGCTCATAAATTGGGCATTTATGACAATACAACATAGTGAATATAAGAATCACAATTACAACTCCTCTTGAGCAAGAATAGCAAAGGAGTTTGACCGTCTATATTCTGGTAGATCATCTTAAAACACTATAATCTGACAGCAACACCTGCTAATTCACATTTTTTGTGGTTTCTATCGATAGCCATTATTCCAACCAGTTACGATATGTAGCTACTGTATTCTTTATTGAAAGCCCGTCCAATAACCATTCTCCTAATCTCAGAAGTGCCAGCACCAATCTCATACAATTTCGCACTACATTGAATTAATAAAATCCGTGATTCCATAGCAATCAACTCACTCTCGTAATAACCTTGAAGCTGGCATTTCTTCCACATACCCCATACCACCAAGTAACTGTATACAATCTAATGTGCATTCAGTTGCTCGCTCCGCAGCATAGAGAATTGCACCTGCACAATCCTGTGTTCGGATAGCGTCTCCTTCGTCAACACTTCTTGCGGTGTCGTAGGTATATGATCTGGAAACTTGAAGTTTCGTGTACATATCTGCTAGCTTCCCCTGAACAAGTTGGTTATGTGCAATTGGATTTCCAAATTGCTTCCTCTGATGTGTAAACGGAAGAGCAATATCTAAAGCTGATTGCATTATACCTAGGGGACCTGCGCTAAGAACAAGTCGTTCGAGATCCAAGCCTTCCATTAACACGGTAACCCCGCGATTAATTTTCCCTAGGATGTTTTCTTCGGGAACAAACACTCCGTCGAACACTAGTTCTCCAGTATTACTACCTCGCATTCCCATCTTATCGAGTTTTCGAGCACAGCTGAATCCCTCGAATTTCTTCTCAACAAGAAATGCTGTTATTCCCTTTGATCCTTTATCCGGTTCAGTCTTTGCATATACCACAATAACATCAGCGTCTGGACCATTGGTGATCCACATCTTTGTGCCATTGAGGACATAACCTCCATCCACTTTCTGAGCTGCAGTCCTCATGCTGACAACATCACTTCCTGCTCCACTTTCAGACATTGCTAAAGCCCCAATACTCGTTCCAGCAATCAACCCCGGTAAGAATTTCTGTTTCTGCTCCGGGCCCCCATTCAATTGAAGTTGATTGACACAAAGCTGTGAATGTGCAGCATAGCTCAATCCAATCGAACCTGATGCTCTAGATATTTCTTCCATGACTATGCAGTGTGCTTGATATCCCATACCCAGACCCCCGACATCTTCATCCGCAGTGATTCCCAAGAGCCCTGCCTCTCCCATCTTTGGCCATATCTCGTTGGGAAAAGCGTTTGTTTGGTCGGTCTTCGCAGCTAATTCGAGAGGTATTTCACGGCGTGTAAATTCTTGAACCCGTTCACGTAATTCAGAGAGGTCCGCTGAATCTGGTGGCTCGAAGCCTTTGGGATGTTTGGAGGAGGCATATCGAAGTTGGTTTACTGGAAGTGTTACTTGAGGTTTAAGGATTTGGGATGAAGAGCGTGCTACCAAAGAGCGAAAACTTCTTATAGCAGACATAGTACAGGTCATAATTGGAAAACTTGTAAAGGGAAGACTTCTCATTGTCGAGTGAAGCTGATCAAGAGCAAGGCCGAAGAGAAGGCTGTGCAATCCCTGTCAGCTTCCCCACACCCGCACCCTGCCACCATTTAAGCCGAAGGATGCCGCTTCCATATTCATATTGCTGATTGTCCGACCTCAACACGAGACAATTGAATGTATCTTTTCAATAGGTAATAAGCAGCACTTCGAATCTTCAATGACAACTCTACGAGTATCTCGTAGAGCTTTGCGCCTCTCACAAAACCTTGCACGTCCCAATCCCTCTAAGTCAGCTCCAATCCAGAATGCTCGAAACATAGCAACTTACTGCCCTCCCAATAAAGCCAAAGCTATATCTGTCCTCCCTACCGCAGTCGATCCCTCTTCAGAAGAATTTAAGGAAAATGCAAGACAAATGGGCGCGGTTATCGCGCGACTCGAGGAGCTCACGAAAAAGATACGTGAGGGAGGACCACCAAAAGCAAGAGAGAAACATATTACCAGAAAGAAGATGCTACCGAGAGATCGGATCGCTGCATTGATTGATCCTGGAACTTCTTTCCTAGAGCTTTCGGCTCTGGCCGGTCATGATATGTATCCAGAAGCGGATGTTCCTGCCGGTGGCATAATAACTGGGGTCGGAGTTATTGAGGGAGTCAACTGTATGGTGGTAGCAAATGATAGTACTGTCAAGGGAGGAACTTATTATCCCATTACTGTCAAGAAGCACTTGAGAGCTCAGGCGATTGCTCAGGAAAACAGCCTACCGTAAGCAACTATATATTATTTCTAGTAATACTGCTGAACTATTCCTCCCTCCCCCCGATCTTGAAAGAGAGCTAAATAGACTCAGATGTGTCTATCTTGTCGATTCCGGCGGTGCCAATCTTCTACATCAAGCAGATGTATTTCCGGACCGAGAACACTTTGGACGAATTTTCTACAACCAAGCTAGAATGAGCTCGATGGGGATACCCCAGATATCAGTTGTGATGGGACCATGTACCGCTGGCGGTGCCTATGTTCCTGCCATGTCTGATGAAAGTATCATTGTGGATGGCCAAGGCCACATCTTCCTTGCTGGACCTCCCCTCGTGAAAGCCGCAACTGGTGAAGTAGTGAGCGCGGAGGACCTAGGAGGTGGAAAGATGCATTCTTCAGTGTCGGGGGTTACAGATTATCTGGCCGTGGATGATGCACACGCTCTAATTCTTGCTAGGAGGTCTATCAGCAATCTCAACTGGCCAAAGAAAGAGTTTTCTCCGGTCACGGCGTATGATGAGCCTTTATATGATCCCGCCGAACTCGTTGGGATTGCAAGCACAAATCTACGGCGACCCTTACCGATCCATGAAATCATAGCACGGATCGTAGATGAAAGTGTCTTCTCGGAGTTTAAGCGTGACTATGGAAGCACTCTTGTCACTGGTTTTGCTCACATCTACGGCCATAAAGTTGGTATCATTGCTAACAATGGTATTCTTTTCAGTACCTCTTCTTTGAAAGGGGCACATTTTATTGAGCTTTGCTGCCAGCGGCATATACCTTTAATCTTTCTGCAGAACATCAGTGGATTTATGGTTGGTACAGATGCGGAACGAGAGGGCATTGCAAAGAATGGGGCAAAACTCGTGACAGCTGTTGCCTGCGCCAATGTACCAAAATTCACCGTGGTGGTTGGTGCAAGTAATGGAGCTGGAAACTATGGCATGTGTGGCCGGGCCTACAGTCCCAGATTCTTGTGGATGTGGCCAAATGCTAAGATCGGTGTTATGGGGAGTGAGCAGTTGACAGCTGTTATGGAGACAGTAGGGAAGGTAGTAGATCCAGAATTGAAAGCGAGAATTGAGAGAGAGAGTGAAGCAGTATTCTCATCTGCGAGACTATGGGTAAGTCAGTACTCTTATCTGAAAAACTATTCTTACATTATTAGGATGATGGCGTAATACCACCCAGTCATACAAGAAGGGTACTTGGGCTGAGTTTAATGGCTTCATTGGGAGGGAAGAACGAGCCTGTACCAACAAAATTCGGGGTCTTCAGAATGTAAATAAGTATAATCAAGAGACTAGAGACCACATACTCAAGGGTTTATGTTTGGTCATGTACTTTGCGTTAGCATAAATCTCACCAGCGAAACTTGTCCCAATCTCAAAAGAAGCCAAACGTCGCAACTTTCCCCCCCCCCCAACAAAACTATATCTTCAACAGCATACGTGCTTAGGCCAGGGCCTTTTGTCAGAGGTCCTAAACTTGCCCTCCATCGACATGGCTTGATTACTTTTGAGGTATGTCAACAAATTGCTTATTTTGGATAGCTATACCACCGCTCGGCTCGTATGTTAGTTTATTCAATTCGTGTAAAGCCATACAGTCTTCTGTTATGGTAAGATTACCGGATCATTTGGAATATAAAATTATGTCTCCATTGTTCGGGGTGACAATTCAGACAATGGGTAACACGTTATTATATTTATCTTTCGGAAAACTTATTTAGGCAGTCTGGTGCTTCTGTTTAATCAATTAAAATAAAAGGAATTACTGTTGATTTGCCCTTTCTCATTGCCTGATTCTGGATTTAAACATCCCGAACCAATGACCCTGATGACCTCACACGGCTATCCTCGGCATTGGGTCAATCTGACTTCGTGGGGAATGTCAACATCTCTCAAGCTCCTCCTAACTTCTAAGTTTCAAAATGAAATGTGAATTCAACTTTCCAAGCTGCATTTCCTGTCAATGATTCCGACTTCAAGGTCTCGGGCAATAGCCCGAATCCTATTCTCTCACCCCCGCCATTTCTCCACCTCCCCCTCCACATCCGCACCCATAACCTCAGTCCTCATAGCGAATCGCGGTGAAATCGCTTTACGTGTCGGACGCACAGCTTCAATTCTTGGGGTTCGGTGTACATCAATCTACACCGATCCAGACGCACATTCCCAACATGCTCTTTCAAGTCCCTACGCCGTAAATCTCGGCGCCCCGAATGCCTATCTTGATGGAGAGCGGATTATATCTATTGCAAAACAACAAGGTTGTGAGGCTTTGCATCCGGGATATGGGTTCTTGAGTGAGAATTCGGCGTTTGCTAAGAGATGTGTGGATGAAGGACTGGTGTTCATCGGACCCCCATGGGAAGCTATTGAGGCTATGGGGAATAAATCGAGGAGTAAGGATATCATGATTAAAGCTGGGGTGCCTTGTATTCCCGGCTACCATGGGGTAAACCAGGAACCGGAGTATTTGCTGAAGGAGGCGAAGAAGATTGGCTTTCCGGTTATGGTGAAAGCTGTGAAGGGCGGTGGTGGAAAGGGGATGAGGATCGCTCTTAATGAGGAAGAATTCTTGGATAAATTGGAGAGTGCAAAAAGTGAAGGCAGGAATTCATTTGGAGATGATATAATGCTGGTTGAGAAATACATTGCAACACCGAGACATATTGAAGTACAAATATTTGCCGATAAATTTGGTAATGCTGTAGCGTTGGGGGAGAGGGATTGTAGTATACAGAGAAGACATCAAAAGATTCTCGAGGAGGCACCGGCGCCAAATCTTGCGGAGGATATCAGACAAGATTTATGGGGGAAGGCACGAGCTGCTGCATTGGCTGTTGGTTATGAGGGTGCTGGAACTGTTGAATGTAAGAACCAAAACCCAGAAAATGGATCAGCTACTAATATATACACAGTCATCTTTGACAATGATACTAATGAATTCTTCTTTATGGAAATGAACACGAGACTCCAAGTGGAACATCCCGTGACCGAAGAAATTACAGGTGAGGATCTTGTCTCCTGGCAGTTCAAAGTTGCTGCAGGAGAGCCTTTACCCCTCGACCAAGAGACAATCGCACAAAGAATCTCAGAACGCGGATGGGCCATTGAAGCTCGGATCTACGCAGAAAATCCTAATCAGAATTTTATGCCTGATTCTGGGAAACTCATCCATCTTCGAACTCCAAAGCTTTCTGACAGCATTCGAATCGATGCCGGTTTTATTGAAGGTGATACTATATCATCAGCTTACGATGGGATGATTGCAAAACTTATTGTTAGTGGTCCATCTCGAGAAGTTGCGATTCGAAAACTGCATGCTGCTCTGCAGGATTACGAAGTCGTGGGATTAAGCACTAACATTGAATTTCTCAAAAATATTTGCAAGAGCCCAGGATTCATCAAGGGCGATGTGGAGACGGGATATATTCAGAAGCACAACGATGCGCTCTTCGCCCCTGAAATTGTGGAACCGGAAACTTTCGCACAAGCTGCACTGGGTTTGCTGGCCAAGAAGCTCTCTCTAACAACCTCGACCTTTGGCATGGGACCACATGGTGAAGCCGTAGGATTCAGTGCCACCAATGAACGAAAGTTTAGCTTTCTCAAGTCTACTTCTACGGAAGCACAGGCCAAACTGGTGGATGTGACTATCAACCAGTTGAGTAAAAATCTATTTGATATTGTGGTGAACGGTGACGGGATTCAAGAGTCATACTCGAACGTTATTTGCGAGCCACAATATCCATTAATATCTACGTTCTTTCCCCACACCCGCATCGAGAGCACTATCATCATGGATGGCGACAAGATTAACTTGTTCCAAAAGGGAAAGCAAATCCAATTGAGTCTTGCGACACCGAGCTGGTACGAGAAAGCATTGGGTTTAAAAGATATGGCAAACAGTGTGCTTGCGCCTATGCCTTGCAAAGTTTTAAGGAATGAAGTCAATGAAGGTGATGCAGTCGAGAAAGATCAGGCTTTGATTGTGTAAGTTTTCTACGGTATACTGTTCCAATGCTTTTACTAACCCGGATATTTAAGCATCGAGAGCATGAAGATGGAAACAATAATCCGATCGCCACAAAAGGGGGTAATCGCTAAACTCATTCACAAAGAAGGAGTGCGTATATTCAAAACAGGGGCCAAGAAAAGTTTACTGATCTGAAGCAGGATATTTGTAAAGCTGGCACTGTCTTAGTGCTTTTCGAAGAGGTTTGTGATCAGTGAGATGCTTAAATCCTGTTAGCTAATAGTTTCTTAGCCTGAGCATTGAGTTTTATTGGAAGTATAATTGAATGAACCCAAATAATTGAGAACTCTACTAAGAGTCTCATTCTGCATGTCGGTGTTACCATTGTATGATATGAAATACGCAGTGAGACTATTGGAGATACCTGTGAAAAATTTAAGGCAATCAAGACCTGGTGAATAAAGATGAGAGGTGGTTTTATTAAGCCTAAAGACTAGGCGCTCAAGAATAAACTCCATTGTATCAATTCGTGATCATTTCCTCCTCCAGCAAATTTTTCTACAATTTCTGCTCATTGCCATCCACCTCAACGACTTGGTCTATGCCAGGATATTCTGGCAATTCCAAATCATACTTCTTGGCTATATCCGGACTCACGAACCTAAACATCATTAACCTGTGCTCATCTCTCCTACCTCTTCCCCTCCCCGAAAGACAGAACAAAGAACACATAATGGACTTACCTCCCCCCGATAAAATGTCTTCCTCCAAAAAACCGAACCAGCGGTTTCGGCGCCGTCAAGCTCACTAGCACTGCAGGCTGGAAATCGCATCCCGGTCCCGATTCCGGCGGTCCGTCCTCGATATTCCAGGAGGAGGGTGCGTCCACCGATGTTACTGGGATTCCAGTCTTCGATAGAGCTTCAATTACAGATGGGAAGGGCTCGCGCACTGAGCCGGAGAAGGAGAATCCTGTCCTTGTTAGATGGATAGGTACAAAGGGACAGGAGACGAGAGGAGAGGGGAAGAGGAAAAGGGAGAATACCGAAGATGGCGTCGATTATGTGGTCAGTTTCTGTCAAGGCGGTAGGGAAGTCGTCGGTGAATGGAATAGAGAGATTTCTGAGTTGGGTTGTGAGGCGCTATAAGGAGTGTTAGTTAAATAATTTCAGAAGTGACGGCAAATGATGAATGACGAGATGAAATTGGTGTATTCTATAGATTTTCAAGCACCAACGGCATAAGTCTCTCTCAAATATTGACGATAATTTGAGATTATGCTTGAGACAACAACGATACACAAAGACTGTTCGAGAAGGAAATTCTTGCTTTGCAAAACATGCTTCAATTAAATTCGGAAAAAAAAAAAAAAACTTGAAAATGACAACAAAAAAAACCTACCTGATATAAGTCATTCTTACTCTGCTTCGGATAATAAACAGTAGGTTTATACCCATAGTGCCAAAGATGCCTCGCAGCAACCAATCCATCACCCCCTTCTCCCATCAGCATCCCTCCCCTCCTTCTCCGGGCTCTTCATAACTCACCATTATTTCCCGGCCCACAAGCGACTAAAATTCTCCGACCCCTGGTTGGAGGATGAACTCGATAGACTAGTACGAGCCTCAATATAAGAATTCCAAAGGTAAAGGAAGGGGGGCATATAGACCGGCTTGAGAAACGGACAGGCCAGCTAGCTCCATGAGTTGATCGATGGAGAATGCACCGATGGACATAAGGTCTTTATCTAGCGCTGCGGCATTTTTGGCAGAGATAGTCTGTTTATTATTTTTTTTAGCATCTTGAGAGGGATTGGGGATTTCAGAGAGGGGGGGATGCGCACTTTCATTGCCATGATGGGTTTATTATGTCTTGACGACTCGGGAGTTTGAGATGGGGATCTGAAGAAGGAAAGCTCAAAGATTAAAAGGCAAAGCGAAAAGTGATACAATTATATATATTTCTCGAACTTTAAATAAAGACAAGAACTTCATTCTAAGTATTGACATCACCAACCGTCTTGTGATCCCGCCCCGCTCCGCCCCCGGGGCCACCGCATTCTGAACTTTCCACCCAGTACGAGTACTCTACCGCCCTCCAAAGGAGAAAAGGAACGTCGAGCTCCCAACCTCGCGCCCTAACCACCACCACAACCACCACCACCACACCCCACACAATGGTCGTGAAAATCAGACTCGCGCGTTTTGGACGGCGCCGTGCTCCTTTCTACAATATCGTAGTAGCACAAGCCAGGTCCGTCCTTCTTTCTCCTCCCCTTGCATCGGACCATTGCCCTAGCTAACGGTTGTTCAATAGATCAGCTAGGAACAGCAAACCGATTGAGGTCTTAGGTACGATTTCTACGCTATGATGATGATGGAGAAGAAGAAGAAGAAGAAGAAGAAGAAGAAGAAATATGCGAATATGAAGGGTTAAGGAAGGGCGCTGATAGCAAGACAGGAACCTATGATCCGATCCCCCAGAAGCCAGAGAATGGAGAGGGGAAGCCGTTCAAAGATATTAAGTTGGATTCGGCAAGGGCGAAATACTGGTTAGGTGTTGGTGCACAACCCAGCGACCCTGCTTGGAAATTGTTGTCGATGGTCAGTTTTCTGGGGGTTTTTGCTGTGTATGGGGGTAGGACTAATGGGATGTAGGCTGGATTACTGGAGCCGAAATATCGACACCAAGCAGGAGTGGAGGAGGCAGTTAAGGAGACGAAATGAGAGAAAGCTGTATAGTACAGGATAGGGATGTATTGCATACCGGCGTTTTTGAAAATTGCGGTGGCATGGCAATGCATGTTCAAAAATTAGAGGCGTTGGGAAATTTGTCATATTGTTGAACATCCACAATTTGTGGCATATTTAAATTATGGTATTTACATGATAATAGCCGTTCACCTACGTAACCTTGATGAGATTTAAAGGAACCCCGAAGTGTTAACCCATGACGAATGCTAGCCATAACACCAAAACTATGCTCCGTCCCATATGCCCAAAATGCTGAATTTAGTGCGCCACTGGAGTAAAAAAAAAGATTCGTGCCTAAGCAGAGGAACATGACAAAACATCCATAAATCGCTAATGCGAGACCAAGTCGCCTTAATAGTCCAGAGTGTCTAGGAAGGACTCTTTCAACTTGGCCGAATAGACCATCGTCGTCTGATCCATCCTCTGCCTCGTCGTCTTCCTTTGCTAATCGTTGGTGGTGTATCGATTCTGGGTCTGAGATCTTGTAATAAAATAAGCCCGGGAGGATGAAGCTGATACTTGTGCTTCCTGTGCTACCAACATAGGCAAGAACTTTGTCGAGAGATGACACGGTCATAGCGACGAAATAGCTGAGGACTATAATTACTGTAGTGATAGTGGCGAATCGAAGTTCTGTGAGACCATCGGTTCTTGAAGTTGGCTGAGACGGTACACCGGTGCGAAGCCCGGATCTCGCTGGGGAGCCGTTAGGAGTAACTCTTTTGAAGGAATTTGGACGCCATTTCAGAACAGCATCAACGGATGCTCTGCATGGGTGGACTTGTAGAGGATATGAGAACATGACAAGAATGACAATAGCTGCTTTCGCAATTGTTGAAGCAACTGAAGGGATATCTGCCGACTATTAGCAAATGAATATGAGGGTAGTTGAATTTCGCTCACACATCCCCACAATGTTTCCGAGAACATTGTTTCCAAAGGATAAATAGCCAGTAATGGCAACAAGAATATATACGGAAGCAGCAGACCCAATACTTGCTACAACAACACTCGTGACCCTGAAAGAGGTTTTAGTAATTAGTTACATACACCAATCATTAGACACTTACTTCTTTGGCGAGTTATCTTTAATTTCATTTACAACGGAAAACATCTGGTGAAGTCAGTCTAATCCGTCCAGCAAAGACTCCCAATCTTACATTTTGATGACATGTATAAGCAAACACAATCACAGGGAAACTTTGGAGTGTTGGGATAAGTCCAGCCCATCTGACCACTCTGATTTCACCCCGGTCCTCCATGGTATCTCCTTTCGCAAAATGGTAGACTACGAGTACCACAAGATACCCTATAGAAATCAAGGCAACAAAACTGGTATACTTCAAGGAGTCAAGTCGGCGTAGGAATGACAATGGGATGACAACAAGCCTAGCTCAAGTTAGTGATATTTAGGTAGTAATAGAAGAAAACGCTTACATGAAGACTGTAACCCAGAAATGCCGATCTACAAGAAATGGAATCGCCCCGGCATTCTCATTAAACCCTATAATGACCCCCGGCATAAGATCACCAATGATAATCAAATAGCTGACTCCAACGCCAAAACACTTGATAGCAATAGCAGCATCAAATATAACCGCAGCATTGGGATATGTGATCTGGGATAAAGCGAAGAAAGAAGCCGTGCCTCGTTCCAGATATCTGGCACACCGTGACTGTAGGTAAAGACCAAGAGCTGCGGCCAAACCTGACCAGATTATTACAATCGTTCCAAGTGTGATTCCCATATGGGACATCGCCAACTATTCCATGATCAGCAAAAAAAGAACTGATACATTGGCTTGAATCTGGGGCCTTACCGGCATGGAGAGTACGCCTGCTCCAACGACTGTGATTGTCAGTATCATGACTGAGGCTTTGGAGGTTGCATAGGGTGGAGGGGGTCTAGGGTGAGCTCGAGAGGAGGGAGGGGCCTACTTGTATTCAAAATATTGACCGTACTACTCAACCACGACGCCTGCCCAGTATAATTGGCCTCTTTCAGAGATCTACCCGACTTTCGTCTTGCAGATGCATCGTCAGTCTCGTCCACGAGCAGGTTATGTTATGTGTCCTGACGTACCGTCTTCCGCTCGCTGCATCTGAAGAGTGGCCACTAGTCCCTCCGGTCGAGGCATATGAAGCCATATCGCCTTCCTTTATTGCTAAGTCTCAAAGGATCCCTCGATCATAGGTATGCTGAGGTAGATAGCATGAGTCGGCGGATAAATTCTGGAAAGCAGGGCCTGTGGTGGTGGTCCGATTTCGTTGGGTTATGTGACTGATTTCTGCAAGCTCATGCTGCACCACAGTCGTGCGAAGGAGAGGATGAAGATGGCTGTCGAGTGGCTATACGTATAGTTGGGTGTGATTTCGCGTGATGGGATGCTGTATGGTAAGATGTATCGTGTTCACAGTGAGTCTGTGATCGGACCGACGTGAGAATTTCCACATTCAGCCTTATCTGCTGCCAAGCCAAGCCTTCCTTCTTCAACTCACAGCCTTCTTCAACTTATCCCGACATTCAAATGGCTGTGAATAATACTCTCGATAAGACTGCTACGGAGACGATTGAGCTCCTAGAGGCACGACTTCGGAGGATTGAGTATGCAATCAGTGGACGACAGGTGGAATACCCCGTTCCTTCCAACCAACAGGCCTCGGCGGCCTCACGGCTCACCGACTTGGAGCATTCTCTACATCAACTTGCTTCGAAGTCAAGAGTCATTCAAGACCTGCTTCGATTACGTGAGGATGGAACATCTCTCTATGATTGTAAACTAATATTGGTAGATGCCAGACATCCAGACCTCTTCCAGTCAGTTGCTACGGATGATTTACCCACGACACTGGATACGTCAAGCATCCTGTCCATCATATTTGCGTCTGCGACCTCCTATCCATTGACGGCTTCCCGCCTGACCTCGATCCGCGACGTCCCAGTACCGCCTGCTGAACTCTCCACCCAGCTGATCGAGTTACAGCCACGCATTGCCAAGGTCGAAGCTATACAAGCGGCTCAGAACTCTGATATAGCTACATTGCGACAGCGGACCGCAGCCGCTATCCAGCGATGGTATGCGATGGACATCCTCCAGGCTGGTGATAGCTGGGCGGGATTAGAAGAGAGGGTTGAGCAAGTCGAACAGAAGGCCAGACGTGCTGCCTTAGCTAAACGTATGGATCATGATATGGTATGAGGCACGAGACACGAGATCAAAGTACTTTGGTGTCATAATTAATATGCCCCAAGTTGGCATGTATGGCTTCCTGGAAATATCTAATACGATGTTTGTTCTGGGAAACGAGTGTGTTCTGGCTCGGGGAGATGGAAGAGATATATCCAGGGTGCTACTACTGGTGGGATGGGAAAGCTATGAATAGGTGTTCTTGGTTGGCAAGGAGGACGAGGCATCGTGAAAGAACGTGTGATTGGCGTTTGAGCTCTACGAGGGGTTGCCTCAAGTGAAGCTAGATGATGATTGCGGCAATCAGCATTACAGCTGTACCGAGTAGAGTCGTTTACTCCGTGGCTGCCGTTGGGTACATCATCTACGTGTAATATTTGAGCTCTATTATGGGTTTGAAGTAAATCCCGAAATACTTCCTTCCTATTGCCCAAGGTGCACCCTAAGTTAGACAGACATTGGTAAGGATAGAGAGCCAGGTTGTTATTCACACACAACCTTTAAGTGATTCAACAATGCCAAGAAATTCTCCGCACCCTATGTCTGCATAGTTCTGTTCACAAAGCATCAATTCCGCCCGCCCGCCCGCCTGCCTGCGCGCCCGCACACTCCGAGAGCAATCTCATACGTATCGACTCCCCGGTGTGGTAGAGCGCCATCGATACTCTCTCTCTCTCTCTCTCTCTCTCAGACCGCGGACCCAGGCCGTTCCGAAGCTTGCACCTCAGACAACAAGATGTAGATTGGCCGCTTAAATGAACGTCCGGGAGGTCAATGGAGAATTAAAGACTGTCGAGCGTATTCCAAATACTCCGCGTTTCCCAGCCCGTCTGATGTTATTTCTGGTTCGGTAAGTGCTCGAGCATCATGCACGTTCACAGTCGTGCTTTCAGTAACGCGAGGTGTAGAGAGGGAGTGTAGAGGGAGCCACCCCCCTTTCTTCGGTCCGCCACACCGTTTAAAGCCAGCCACCAGCCACCAGCCACCAGCCACATGTGGCGTGGGCCTCGAAAGGGGCGCCGTGCCTTTCCAGCCTTTCTAGCCCTGCGTTGCAGAGCAGTTCACTTAACCCACAACCGACCCCACAAAGATGAGCATCGGTGGTTTCCAGATGATCGTTCATGTGGGTGCGAAAGAAGCATTGAACGTTGCCATCATCCACTCCCGCCTTCCAATTTGCTGGAGATTGGGAGTGGATGCCTGACATGTCCCGACGGCCAATAATGGCACCCAGCCAGTCCATGTAAGAACTAATATCTCGTTTTTCCACGGTTGGTGTGCTGTGTTGACAACCCTGCTTCTGAAAATGGGAGCAGATGAAGCCAGATCTTTGCATGCGTGAGTGAATGTATGAATTCCCTCAATGGCCGATTTGATATTGCTGCTCTTTGGCTTGTGTGGTGTTTGATAGACTTCCATGAAGAGTGGGAAATTAACTGGATGGAAGGAGGAGCAGGAGGACCGGTACGGTAGCAGAAGTCCCATCTGAAACGAGACTTCCCCTTCCCCTTCCCCTTGGTCCCGGCGCCTTCGACTCAATCCAACATCCTGTATTGAGGAACCGGAGTATGGTGTTTATGACTATCATCAGCATTCTTCCTACCGTACCTAGAGAGAAGAAAAATGACTAACCCGTAAGAAAGAAAAATGACTGTCCCGTAAGAAAGAAAAAAAAAAAAAAATATATATATATATATATAAATAAATAAAAATAAATAATAATCATAAGCACCGCCACCTCATTTTCCAGCTCGGGCTTCCACGCATGCACAGAGGACGGGTACCTGTATGTGTCCCTACCTAGGGGTCCACGAACACGAAAACGTTTTATTGTTATATTATTCATTCATTTGGGGCATTTTGGTCCGTATTTTTATTGTGGGTTTGGATTTTCGCTCTGGACCACAGACTAACACTAAACCAGAACACATCATCACAATCCACGCCGACTTGTCGATCCGCCATTCGTCCCGCTCTCTTTTCCTCTCTCTCTCCCTCTCTCCCTCTCTCTCTCGCTCGCTCTCGCACGCACTCGCTCTCGCACTGTGCTGGTCTCGCCAAAACCACTGACTGTGCTGTGCTGTCTTGTTCGCTTTCCTCTTGCCGGTTTTGCCCTTTCGCCTACAGAAACTGTCGACCTCTATCACGACCACCACGACGACCACCACCACCGCCACCACCACGACACCACCACCACCCACCACTCTCTTTACCCCCTCCCCCCCATCACTTCGACAGTCTTTCCTTTCGCCGCCTTTGCCCCCGGTTCTGCTTGACGCCTGGCCGTACTCCCTCTCTCTCTCTCTCTCTGAACACTTCGTCCTTGCTACTTCAACACTGCGGATTGAGCCCCTCCTCCCTCCTGCCATTCGTCCCCCGTCAGCCAACGTGAAACACCCCTTCGACCACCCATCCAAACCCACATCTTTTCCCATTTATCTGGACGACGACAGTTTCCCGCGCATAGTCACGTTTGATATCCGCCATCTTCATCTCGCCATCTGTCCCTTCCTTGCTTCCGCCCACCTCCCTCTCTCCCACGCTCTCCCTTCTCCCTATGCCATCATACGGATCGCTGCATTCGCCATCCCTCCGCAAGATGAACGGGAATATGGACAAAGGCCGGAGGGCAGGAGGTATGCGCAGAATGCGGATGGACAACATCCTCGGTGATCCATTCGCACTGGCCACCATCTCAATTGCACTGGTACGTGTCGTGTCGACCCCATACGCGTGATGCTCTTCATTGATTGTGTTGTGCGGCTCGCTGACCCGTCGTCCATAGCTCGCATGGTTTATTGCGCTCGTGGGATCGGCAATTGCGACGGCCGACAACCTTGTGTTCTTCAATTACTCGTGGTTCACAGTCGCCTACATGCTATGTTGTATACTGGGCGTCCTCGTGGTGATTGCATCCGACACGGTCCAGACGTATCATGTAGCCATTGTGGGCTTCTTGGCAACTGGACTGGTCCTGACCACGTCAACCGTCAATTCGACGATCAATCATCCCCAGGGTTCTGAACAGGCCACTGCCGCTGGCCACATCCTCCTTTCCATTGTCAATGTAGGTACCTATCTTCACATCCAACACCCCCCTCCCCCCTGGACATGCTAATCCTCCCCTAGGTTATCTGGATTTTCTACTTTGGATCGACCCCTTCCGCAGTGCCACGAGCATACCTAGATTCTTTTGCGCTCCACAAAGATCACAGAACCTCCCAGAATGGGAGGGGCATGAACAATGGGTACGGCAGTGGGCGACCAGATACTTCAATCTCCTCAAACGTACCACCACAAATGTACACCTCTGCTCAACTAGGGGGTTTCGAGACGTCGTCTCCCGTGGCCGGGTTCCAAGGGGGTGCACCAGGTGCCACAGACCGAACATCCACTCCGAGATTTGGTCCAACTCCCGTGAGCAACCTAGGCACGAGTGGACCCCTCAGCTCCGAGCCCACCACAGGAGAAGTCGCTCAGCCCACCGAATACCCATACCGGGCGAAGGCCATCTACTCTTACGATGCCAATCCAGATGATGCTAATGAGATCAGCTTCTCGAAGCACGAGATCCTCGAAGTGTCAGACGTCAGTGGGCGATGGTGGCAAGCCAAGAAAGAAAATGGGGATACAGGCATAGCACCTTCAAATTACCTGATTTTGTTATAAGCCCAACCGAGACGCGCAGGTCTTCGGAATTGGCTGCGTCTGGTTTTTTTTTCTTTCTTTTTTNTTCTTTTTNTTNTTTTTTTTTTTTTAAAGGGAACGGGTCGGTTTCACGTGGAGTGGATGGAGTTATATGTAATAAGTCAATGTGATACGATTGGTTTCTTTTGTTCCTTGCTTCTACCTAACCTTCGAATCCAACCCTCTGTATACCTGGGTTGGTAATGGCCAGCACAACACAACACAACAGTACATGACGACATGCAATTATCCTCACGGGAGACAAGAGGATATTCCATCCTGTAGGGAAAAGCAAGTGATTGGGATATAAGATGAGAGAAACTAGCTTAACCATTTCCCTATAATCCATTGTGTCCTCCTACCTTTACGAAGGGTGAGGAAGCAATGAATATAGATCTGGTAATGCACAAGCACATTTGAGCATACTTGTGGCGTTTAGGGAAAATAGGGACTTGAAATTTTGCCGGCGAGGTGATGATCCTTTGATGAGGTTGAGGGAGTGAGGGAGGGAGAATTGTGGAAATGATTGGAATCATTATGTTAAATATATCTGGACTTGTCTTTTTTTGTTGTTGTTTTTTTTTAAAGTACACATCGTTTTATATCCCAAATGTCATATAGCTAGCAATTCAGGAAATAACTGATTTTTTTCCCTTTATATATTTTTTTTTTTTTAAAAATTTTGTTTTATTTTTTTTCACTAGTGGTTTTCAAAATTGTTAATAAGTGAAATTTGTGAATATATATATATAAATATAAATAATACCGGTGAAAGTGTAATAAGCTTAGTTAATGTACTTACTATCTATCTATCCCTATCTCAAAGTCACATACATCCTAATAAATTCTTCTTCTCTTCTTTTTATGGCTTTTATGTATTCTTAACTTTAACCTAACTGAAACCTTTACAATACCTTTCTCGGAATCATATATATATATATATGTGTGTGTGTGTGTGTGTGTGTGTAACCTACATTAGATAATTACACACAATAGGAAGAAATAAAAAGAATGAAAGATTGGTAGGTAGGTAGGTAGGTAGGTAAGTAGGGATCTTATATCAATCATGATTAATATTTATAGAAATCCTAGAATCTAATGAGAATAAGAATTAGAATGACAAAGGGCTGTTGGTATCACCAAGGTGGTGGGTGATATGAGTCAAAGAGGGGTGAGAATCAATGGTCTTCCAAATGCATTGTATATTGAGTCTAGGGCTAGAAGAGAAGTGGGAGGGGGAGGGGGAGGGGGACCCCTTTATGTACCGTACCGTACCGTACCCTAAGGGGTGCCTCCTGGTGAATCCTGGTAATTCACCAACTACCCCTTATGAACCCCCCATATTCACCCATGGGGCCCAAAGGGGCCAAAGGGGCAATGGGTGAGGCTATTCCTACCCATGCCTCGATATGGGACCCATAGTACTCCCATTGACCGAAGTCAACCCATGTGACTCATTTATATTCCCACAAGGGCAGAGAGAAGAGGAATAAAAAAAAAAGAGAGAGAGATTAATTCTAATATGTTCACCAGGTTGTTTATATTTTGTTCAGTCCACAAATCTTGTTAATTAATAAATAAATAGCCAGGCCTACTTTAATAGTCCCCCCCCCTCCCCCCAAAAAAATTTATCTGCATATATATTTAAATTGACATAAGCTGATATGCGATAAAAAGATTGATTCTTCTGGTATCAATTAATTCAATATGAATAGTAGAGTAGAACGCCATTTCCCCCCCTATGAAAATAAAATTGCTTTCTGGATAATAGCAGTTTGGTACGTACCTACTCCCCCTTTCCTTTTCATGAGCATCGTACTATTTACACGCCTTTATCACAACCAATCCTGCCTAGTAACTCCTTTCGATCACTGTGCCCGGCAATACTCACTCCGCTTGCACTTCCGGTACCTTTCCGGTATTTACTTTTAGAGGTGTTGGAAGCCCAACCTTTCAGGTTGATGTCTTCGACTCCAACTTCTTCCTCCAAAGGCTGGATGTTCTCAGCTTCATCAGTCTGTCCAACTGTAGGGGGAGTTTTCTCGTCAACACCGTCCGAACATTCTTCTTCCTCTTCAGCATCACTACGGACGTCATCTGCTTCACCTCCTCGGATGACTTTAATGGCAACTTGGACAATCAGGCAGAACCACATTATCGTAATGCCTTGAAGGAAAAGGAGCGCGCTCAGGAAACCCCATTTGACATTGTCATTCCAACATACGACGCCGTTGGGATCTCGAAAGGGTTCTAGGAGATGGAAAAATCGATCTGGAGGAGGGAAAGGTCCTATGATAGCACCATTCTTCCCGCTGTAACATCCATAAGATATGGTCGTTGGGATATCCGCATAGACAGAGTAACAAATCATGAGGTAACAAATGTGCCGAGCTGCTACCCAGGTCACCATGAAGAGACCAAAGATGACATCGCAGATTCTCCCATAGCCCAGATATTTGAGGCACTTTGCTATCTGTGGGTTGTTAGGGGTATTCACAAGATGGACAACGGGAAGCTTACAGGAAAGAAAAGGTCAACAACATCCATTAGGCAAAGAATCAGGTTGGCGACTCTCGTCTGGTGGTAGCCGTAGCTGGTGAATATCAACATTGTCGTGACGATGTGGTGAGCGAACATCTGCCAATGATCCTTTCTCCTTTTCTCAATATTGATAACCAGGATTTGTTGCAGCCAAAATGCGTATTGGACCAGAATATACCATTTACTGAGTCCATCCATCTCTCTATTGGGCCAGTTTGTCCAAAGCTCTTTCAGATTAAGCCAGTAATCAGAGTTTATCAGTATGTACTGTGCTCGTTAGTAGGTACCTTTCTACTCCAAAAGATGGCTTACCATCCCCAATGTCCAAAACACCGAGTAATAAATCAATAGCCAAGCTTGCTCAGCAAACCTGGTTTGGATCCTTTCCGCTTTAACTCCACCGTGCTGTGACAAGGGTATCAAAACATAATCCATCACTGCTGCGCGGAGTCCCGTGAACACCACAATCCAATAAAATACCATAAAAGCATCGTTCCACCCGGCACAATAGCCACCAGACTCTGGGTTATAGTAGGATAGCTCGAAGAATTTGCGGGTATGCCGACGCGCTCTGGGGAAGCACATATGGGTCAATGCTAAAAGCATGAGGAGGTTGACAGAGAGTCCTAGAGATCCATTAGTCGAAGCAATTGGGACGGGCAAACTTCAAGAAATACCAATCTGGTGTCGCACAGCCCACCCACAGACGATTTCTAGGGGGCCTTCTTCTTTCCGCTTGACTTTCATCTTGAGGCTTGTCAAGGTCATAGTGTGCGACTGTCCAGTATAGCTTTTGTGTTCGATACTGCTGACATTATTTCCAGTATGACCCAACCATTCATGTGCCGCTTGACCCTTCTCGTTTTGAATCGCCGAGTCCGTAGAGCGGTCGTTCATGTTACACTCTTCACACAATGCTAGTGCTGGGTCAGAATGGCGAGCGCAATTGGGACCAATGCGCAAGGGTAAATTGTATTCGATGGTTTCCGACCGATCTATACAATTATATCATGGATTTCAGGACGTTGGAAGCGGTTCAAGGAGCGTGTTAGGATTCAGCGAATTGTTGCAGCATACTCTTTCTGCATGATGGTTTTGGAGAGCGGTGAGGTCAAAGCGAGAAGAGCTTGTGGGGCGTGATTTTCTGTAAATTTGGCACATTTAATTATTTGATTAGAATATAAGATTTTACTCCCAGTGTATAGAAGATAATGCCCGCATCAGACATCACTTCAAAACTAAAAGAAATATACTATTGTATTAGTGGAGCAAATCCTTTTCCCCCACCAAGGATCACTCTTACCTTTTCTGTTCTAGAACATGAATGGGAACTTAGTTGAGACGGCGACGGATTGAAAAAGATGTTTTCATTCATTACGAAAGCCCTTGCTCAGCATGCAAAGAATGGTCTGTCTCTTTAACATCCAAAGAATAAATCAATTTCGAATCATCATTCCTACCCACCCCGTCCCATTGAACGCCTAAAAGATCCTTCCGTTGTACCATTGCCATGACCCTATCCACTGCACCTCAATACATTCTTTGGAATCCATTCAGCTAATTATTTTGCTGGCTGTTGAGGATTCGAAGGATTGCAAGGAACAAGTTGATAATATCAAGATAGAGACTAATTGCAGCGGCAATTTCTTCTTCGACGTGATAATGTCTCATGATTAGCTGTGTGTCTACAAGAATGTAGCCAGAGAATATTAAAGCAGCAATTCCAGAGTAAGCGAGTTCGACTGTACTATTGTATGGGAAGAAAGCGGCCATGAACCCAAAGAGAATTAAGGCCCAGAGTCCGCCAAACAGGTAAGGCATCCATGATGTAAAGTCGTACTTGGTTTGACAGGCAAACAAAGTAAGAGCCACAAATATGCCTGCCGTGAGAAGTACAGCTTCCAAGACGATTCGAGAATCAAACGTCGACACAATGACCGAAATGGCGTAGGCTTCAAGGGCAGTGAAGCCTGTGAGGAAAAAGAGGTTGGTTGGGTAAGATTTCCGCTTCCAGTATGTCAAGAGCATGAAACCGATTGCTCCAAAAAGCTACTCTCATATTAGCCCAGAAAATATGTGTCTAGAACACTTGAGCTTACAGAAATCCACATCATCCACTGATTGCTTTGAATCCAGTTTTTGTAGGAATCACTAAAGAAAGAAATCGAACTCAAGACGGCGGTAGCAATCAATTGAACGGAGCTTTTTGGATATTAGCTATGTAACCTCAAATATATTGAGAAGCGGAATACGAACAGGATTGCATAAACCTTTCTCACGAACTTCAGATGATGTCAGAAAAGCACTTATATGGAGACAAATTTCTAGAATCATACCTGCATCCGGATGTCGATGGTCGCCTCTGCGACGGAGCCTCCAAACTAGAACCACGTCAGCACTGTTATCGCCATCGTTCTATGCTATAATTACCTTGAAATCATCAGGAATGTTGTCTTCACTGCTTCGAGGTCCTCCAAGAAGGGCAGCATTGTCGGCGGATGAAGATGGCTCATCAGCGTAGGAAGGCGGGGCTTGGGAGTAATGCGCGGTATCGTCAAGAGAGTCGCGCTGAGCGGCCTGGGTGTATTTGGTATTCGCAGACATTGTGGCAAGGCTGAGAACTATCGATATCAAGGCGATGTTCGATAAAGAAGAATTATGATGTTGTAGAGTTGAAGTTGGATGATTGCGAGGCAATGATGGATCCTCGCCTAGTTCGACCCGGTCGTAGCCGCAGCGCCAAAGTGAGTTTAATTTCTGGGACAATGGCGAAGGCGGCGGCGGAGGTTCCTTTTGAAAAGTGAATCATGGGTTTCATTGTCTCACATTTCCATTGCTCATTTGCAATGAAACATACCATAAAGTCGCATTCTAGCCTCTCAGTATTGGCATGTTGCCCAGCTGTTGCTCTGCATGATGCTCACCTATAGATAGTAACATGGAATAAAACATATCACTGCCGTGATTCATCGCACGAAGAATTTGATTATAAAAAGAATAATTTAGCACATTAGAAGGCGGTAAGGAAATACACGATTAGCTTTTTAGAGCCAAGAATAGGTAGTCGTTGCAAATGCAATGAACGACCCGCAAAAGGAAATCCCCTGCTCCGAAAATCTCATTGACAACGAGATATGCCATCGACGGGCACGTTGGGCGCCGGGTCTGGAAAAAGTACGACGTCCACAAACCCAGAATATAGTTTAAGCCTCTGGCTCTGCCGCTCCATTCGTGTTTTCGAGTGCCGCGCTTTGCTCTCTGTGCATCCGGGCCTCAATCTCCTTAAGCTGACTCTCACGGGCCAAAAGCTCTTGTCTCTTCTCGTTGATCTCTCTTTGGACCTTGACTTCGATTTCTCTCAACTTCTCCTCCTCACGACGGAGTTGCTCTTCCTTCAACCGGACGGATTGTGATGCCAAATCCTCAGGGTTCATGGATGCATCACTAGAAAAGTCTCAGTAAAAGGAATGCAGAATAGATGACACTTAACTTACCCTGCAGAACCACCCTCCACACTCTTGCTAAGTTTTTCAGTACGGTAGTTTTCATACAAAAAGTCGTGGGTGATCTCCTTCAAGTCTGCCAGATGGCTATGCAAGAGAGCACTTCGAATGGCCAAAAAGTCGGAATGTCTTGGGTTGTCAACCTCGACAACGCCCCATGGGTATTGTCTTGCACGAACTTTGCGACCACCGATCTCGACAACCTCTTCGGACCCAACGATAGCAAATGGCATCAATCCACGTAGCTCAGCATTTTCCTCAACTGTATCCTCGTCGTCTTCTTCAATGTCGTAGGGAAAGTTATAAACTGGGATTCGGTAGTGTTCAATATCCTCCATAACAAGTTTCTTCGACTCAGCCAACTCAGCAGGGGTAAGAGAATCAGCCTTGCCTATGACGGGAATAACGTTGACTCGGGGTGATAGGCGTCTCATCAATTCGATGTCCAATTCGCGTAAACTAACAGCTGTGTGAGCTTTGAT
Organism: Chlorociboria aeruginascens; assembly: GCA_002276475.2. Taxonomy (NCBI): domain Eukaryota; kingdom Fungi; phylum Ascomycota; class Leotiomycetes; order Helotiales; family Chlorociboriaceae; genus Chlorociboria; species Chlorociboria aeruginascens. The sequence continues at coordinate 23,458 of NCSK02000221.1, read as the reverse complement.
TAGAGTCTTCAGCGTATAGATATGACTTACCCATGGCCAGTCGGGGTGATAAAGTAGAGAAGAGCGTGGACGCGATTGTCGCGGAAGCGGGGGTTACGCTTGATACGGGACTCCTCGGCGAGGATATCATCATATTGTCGTTCAAGATAGCCAACGATTTCACCAAAACTGAGACCTTATTAGTATCCAGAAGGGTCTTCCTCGATATGTACCCTACCTTGCCTCGTTATCAATCTGGTCTCCAAAGCCGGGGGTATCAACAATCGTCAGCGAGATGCGGGTTCCCTCTTCATCCAATTCCAATTCTAAAACAAAATTAGTGGCCGTAGCACCCTTGATTGAGAATGCAGTATGCTCACCAACGGTAATTGGCTTGATTCTAACGCCTTCCTCGAGGTGTGCGTTTGTCGCATCGTCGGCATCCTTGGCTTGAAGAACCTTCTTGCCACAGAGAGTATTCACAAAGGTGGTTCGACCTATGGATAAGGTCAATTCCTATACTGAAGTGACAATAATGTATGATGCTGCGTACCTGTGCCCGAGGCACCACACACCATCAAACAGAACTGGATACCCTTCTTGACATTCTTCTTTCGGCGAATCTTGATCTGTAGGATATCTAGAGTTAGTATCGGCACATGCAGATGTCGATGTGTAGGAAATCAAACCCCAGCATGGTACTGCTGGTCAGCGCTATGGTCAGAAGATCTAAAAGGGGTCGGACGAGGAGGTTCGCCAGGAATTCAACGTACTGCGCTCAATGGAGAAGACATGATGGGTGAAATTATTGACGGGAGTCGGTGATTAGGAGATGGTGATGGAGATGGAAATAGGTCAGGAACAAAGTAATTGTGGGCGAGAGGTTTGGATCGCGAGACAAGAGTCAAAAGTTGGACTGCGGTGAACAATTATTTCTGAGGAGGTCAACAAGTGCTCAGGGGGATAATTTAGCGAAGTTGACCTGAAGAATCGAAAAGACAGGGGTGCTTGCCTCTTGCCTTCTTTGCGCCTAGCCTTATTGGAATCTGCCGGGGCGGTCAACATCGCAATCGATGGATCATTCATCACAAGGCCTAGGCGTCATAGGGAGTTACCACAACACAACAACATCAACACATCGGGTGCGCATCTCATATTTCTATTGACTATTATTCTCTGTGCGCAATCTGAAAGAGAGACAAGCCTCGAGCATAGAGAGCGCCGCAACCATGAATACCCGTCCAGTAATCGAGAAGTCCGGTAATCCCTTAGCCTTGTCGGCCTCGTTCAACCACGATGCTTCATGCTTCTCTGTCGGTCTCGACAACGGATTTTGCAGTGAGCTAGCCTTGCATATATGTCAATAACATGGACTATGTCATTAACGGCATTCTTAGTTTTTGATTCGGATCCATGTCAGCTGCGTGTTGTTCGAGGTAGAACCCAACAATTCCTCACCCCAGATGCAGTAACGAGAGCACTGAAAGTGATAGACTTCAATGCCGGCATCGCAACGGCGCAGATGTTGGGCAAGGCCAATTACATCGCGCTTGTAGGAGGAGGAAAGCAACCTAGATTTGCGGAAAACAGGGTAAGCAACTTCACTAGGTACCTTCTTGGAAGTAAGCACTGATGGACGGTAGGTAATTGTCTGGGATGACGCGAAGCAGAGCATTGCCATGCAAATACCTTCCCTTAGTGCCGTTCGAGGTGTCAAGCTCACAAAAACACATATCGTGGTTGCGTTACAGAACAGCATTCGGGTTTACTATTTCAAGAATCCACCTGAGGTTTCTGCTATCTTTGAAACTGCGGACAATCCGCATGGACTATGTTGTTTAACAGAGAAAACTCTGGTCTTTCCGGGGAGGACACCAGGACAGGTGCAATTTGTTGAACTGACAACTGGTAATGTCAGCATTATTCCAGCTCATAGTTCTGCTCTGAGAGCTATTGATATAAGCAGTGATGGCGAAATTCTAGCAACAGCAAGTGAAACAGTACGTATGTTTACTTAAATATAGATGCCTTTTTGCTAATATAGTCTAGGGTACTTTGGTCCGAGTATTTGCAACAAGCAACTGTGCGAGAATTGCGGAATTGAGGCGAGGTGTTGATCATGCAACCATCTATTCTCTATCGATTTGCCCTTCAGGCCACCTACTTGCAGTTACATCTGACAAATCTACACTCCATGTCTTTGATATTCCGCACCCTACCAGAACACGACGGTTTTCGGAAACCAAAGGAAGCCCACGACTTACTTCCATGGGTGGTGGGGGAAGCCCACTTACTGGCGATGTGGACTCTAGTCAGAAGTGGGGAATTCTGGGGCGCATTCCCTTGCTGCCACGAGTCTTCTCAGACGTCTACTCTTTCGCAAGCGCGCATTTCGAAATGGGTGACGAGCCCTTGTATGGATCTTCCCCCATTACAAACCCTACCGTTGACTCTGGCTTCAGGCCATCGAAAGGTATTATCGGATGGACGAGTGACCAAAGTATCATTGTGGTTGGGGCTGGAAGAGATGCAAGGTGGGAGAAGTTTATCATTGCTGAGGGTGAGAATGGCAAACGATTTTGTTTAAGGGATGGGTGGAAGAGATACCTTGGCCGCATCTAAACCTCGGGCAAACTTGGTTTATTCCTCACTTTGTCTATAGACAGGAAGGGGTGGAACATTGGTACAGAGTCAATACCTTCATTGAGATTTTAGTTACATTTAGCGAGGCGTACGGTTTGTTACTGTATGTTTATAGTTTCAACATCTGGGATAAAGGGTGCATTTGGGTCATTGATTCCAGAACAGGATACCTCAAGGGTTAAACCTTATGAATAGGGGCTTGACATAAGAATATTATAGATGAATAGCTCTCGAAATCGCTTTCAGAACTGCGATATCTATCGCGAGAAATCGCACCCCATTATCTTCCAGTGTCTCTCGTATCGTCACGATAATGGTCATGGCCATTCCTAGGACTCCTCCTCCTTCGCGCTCTGGAATCTCTCGAGTCTTCTTTGTGCAAAAAGGCTTTGCCGTGCCGCAATTTCTCACCATCTCTTTTAATATCATCCTCTGTCAAGCTGTCTCTGGATCGCGACCTTCTGCCTTCCACTATCCGACCACGAGAACGTCTACCATCTTTCTTGTCTTCGCGATGATGGTGGGAATGGCGGTGATGATGGCGATGGCGATGCTTCTGAGATTTCTCGGACTGCTTCCTGTCCTTCAGCTTTGCTAAAGCTAGAGCAACCTCTTCCTTTTTCTCTTGGATCAGAAACCCCTTCATTGGATCATCCTCATCGTGATTCTGTATCAAAGCTGCTAATTCCCGCTCCTCTTTGAGCATTGGTCTCTCCTCTTCACTCTCTGACTCACGAGTCTGTCTTCTTTTCCTTGGGCTTTCATCACCTTCAACCTGCTTGCCACCGCCCATCATAGAATCGGCTTCTTTGTCGTCATCCTTCTTCTTGTATCTAGTATGATCTACCCTCAATGTCCTTTTCATGATTACAGCTCCCCCCAAATTGTCCACCGCGAGGTCTGTACTTCGCTGGTCCTCGTACTTCAAAAATGCGAACCCTTTAGACTTGCCAGTTTCCTTGTCACGAACGAGGTTTACGTATGTAGGCTCTCCATATTGTGAGAATATAGTGATGATGTCTCCTTCGGACAGTTCGAAAGGAAGACCGCCAATGTAGATGTAGGCTGTGTCACGATAATCTGCATGCCATGATGCGTTAGGGGAACTAGAGGAGCTATGAGCTGTTGTGAATTTAATTATAGGAAGGAGGACTATACCCACATCCCATTCTCAAGCTCGCGCTTGTTCAGCTCCTGGATTTGTCGAATACTGTTCATTTTGTTTTATATTGTTGTGTTGTGGTGGTGGTAAGTTTCTTTGGTAATGTTCACAAGGCTGTCAAAATTTCTGGTCTGGCCTCGCGTGGCTTGTTACGTGTACTGTAACTTCTACACAACAATCCATCACCAAGCTTCACATATGTCTCCACTGCTTCACCAGTTCTAGGACATTCGTGGATAGTTTTCAATGCCAGGAATTGGGACATAGCAGAATTACCTTAGATGCACCGCTACTTCTAATTCAATCGACGCCTAAATACCAAGTGCCACTATGACGACAAACAACAGAACCTCGACCTATACACAAGTTTCTACTTCTAGCGATCCTGAGAGACCGAAAAGCTCAGATACCAAAAAGGATTTATGGTCCTCTCTGCTAGATAGTGTAGCCAGTGGGAAACAATTACCGGAGAAAAATGTACTTGTGCTAGGTAAATTGTTACCAACTTCGAAATGGCGTTGGCTAACAATGAAAACAGGAGGATCTTCAGATTCCCAAAGGGAATTTCTTGAGACCCTGTCTGCAGATGATGCAAAAAAGTCTCAGGGCAGGCATGGCAGCAAGCAGCCCCCGGTCGCGAACAGCTTCGCTTTGGGATATACATATCATGATGTCTTGGATGCAGATCAAGAAGGTGCGAATGATGTGTATGCTAATGTCTTTAAGGGGTTTCAGTTGACATATATTAGATACTTTGGCTCGTCTCTCACTATACCTTCTCGCCGACCCTTCACCAGCCTTCACCAGCCTCCTACAGCCACTTCTCACACCTCAAACAATACCGAACACACTTATCGTCATATTGCTAGACTGGTCGCAGCCATGGTTCTGGCTTCGGCAACTGCGAGGCTGGATACGACTTTTACGGGCTTTGCTGGTCTCGTTAGATAGTGAGTCCAAGGAGAAGATGGAAGAGGTTATGATCGGTTGGCGGGATAGGGGGCGGGGAGGAAATAATTTGGATGGGAGTGGTAGTAACCCCAATGCTGAAGGAGATGTTAGCTTGCCATTGGGACCTGGAGAATGGGAGGAAGCACTGGGTCTCCCATTATGTGTGGTTTGTCAAAATGTATGTTTGGTCCAGTTTCCTGACACCTTTCTAATATATACAGTCTGATCAAATCGATGTGTTGGAGAAGGAACGATCTTGGAAAGAAGAAGAATTTGATTTCGTCCTTCAGTTTCTAAGGACGATATTACTAAAACGTAAGTTTACTCTTAACTAGAGTACGAAATATATTAAAGATTCATTAGATGGCGCATCTCTCATATACACAGCTCCATCGGTCACTAGCCCTTTACAAAGTCTCATACACTCATCACTAGGAATACATTCTCTTCTAAAGCGGCGACCATTAAAGCACAACGTCATCGACCGTGACAAGGTCGTGGTACCACCAAATTGGGACTCGTGGGGTAAAATCAGAGTACTCCGAGAAGGTTTCGATGTGGAAGCCGTAAACAGAGGATGGTCTCTTGATATAGAAGAGTCTCTCGAGACAATAACCACTAACGGAACCAACGATGACGAAGGTGGAGAGCCACGAGTCGCGGGGGGGGCAATCGGAGTTTACGAAGAAACTATTCGAGACCCAAGCCTCGATGCTCTTCAAGCCACAGCAAGCGAAACAAGTGGCTTCAAACTTGAGGTATCCAGTCTCGAAACTCAGACCTTCCTTGCCAAGCAACACGAAGTGCTAGAGAAAGCCAAGGTAGCGGATCAAAAAGATGAGGATGGTAATAATCGTCTCAAAAATGGACGACAGGTATCTCAGCCCGCTGTGGAATCAATTGAAGATGGTCATGCAGATGAAGGCCGAGTCAATGAGCATATCGGACCTGTACAATTCAATATGGGTGGGATTCAGGTTGATGCTGACGATATGCTGCAAAGATTAAAGGTTGTCATCTAATTCTTATTTCATAATTAGGCTATGCTAATTTAACGCAATCTAGGATCGACAAGCCCACCAGCAAACTCCAGAGCCAACTTCTCCAGGCCTCACAAACGAAGCTATTGCGTCCTTCTTTGCAGGACTCATGAAAAGAGGTGGTGGAAGCACCACAAGTAGCCCAAAACCGGCACCGTGACTGACGAACAGATAGTGATATTAAGGTTCGGAGGCAGAAACAGAGTGAAGTTATCACCAAACTACCTTCTTACGATATGGAGTTTCGGATGAAATGAGACAGCTCATTTCTGTGATACCCAGCGGCTTGATGTATATTTAGCTTGATCTGAGGAATTTGATTATTAGGGATTATTCGAGATGTGTGCCGTGATGTTGATCTCGATGATTGAACCCTTTAATGCAGCCCTTCCTAATTGAATAAATGTACAGTAAAGTTCTGAAGTTTCGATCCTTAGATTTCCGGTGAGGAAAATGCAAGTCCAGTTCAAATATTAGAAGCCTCAACAGCAAATTACAAAGCATCATTATGTGACCAACAGTTGAATTCTGCTAAACGGGTCAAACTCTACTACAATGGAACGATACAGTTAATGAATCTCGCTATATTGCAATCTACTCATAGTACAGTACATTGGTAAGGAAATAATGAACGAAGTTTGCTCGCAACCAAATTTACCACCCTGCCTATCCGATCATTCCATCATAACTCCAAGTTCCCTTCTTATGCGGACTGGTATATCCCATGTTGCCATTTTATCGAGTACCAGTCGTCGAACGCCAACCCTTCAAGCATATTCCCTTACTAAGAATCCTGTTTCTCAGTTACTACAACCAAGCTTTCTTCGTAGACAGGAGGTGGGCCTTGGTGGTCAAGGAAGCTCTTGCTCTCATCATCTTCATCAATCGTGACATCCTCTTGATCAACCTTGCAGTAGGCGGCCTTAGAGCCGCGGCTACGGATAGTGCGCCACACAAAAACGATAAGGCGTCCAGTAACCATACCAACAAGGCTTGCTGCAATACCAGCCACAATTCCAACCATGGCTGGGATGAAGACGAGTAGAACAAGACTTCGGAGGAAGCGGGAAAAGCCATTGCGGTGACGGTGGTGGGGACGAGGACGATGAACGGTGTGGGGACGGCCGTGACCAGAATACTTGGCTGAAGCAGGACGAGGCTTGCTGTGACAACCTTTGAGCTTTCCAAGCTTTTCCGCAAGCATGGCTCTCCATTTGCAAAGGGTAGTTGCACATTCTTTTTCGCCGTCGGATGGCTTGGCTGCAGCACTCTTGGGTGGTGTCAACTCGGCTGAACCGATCATCAATTTTCCACTTGGTGTCTCGAGTAACTTGAGTTCCACACTTGCTATTCCATCAATAAACTTGTCTGCCACTTCAACAATACCAAATTTGATTGAGACTAGATCCAGCTGGTCTTGTTCGGAAGTTGCGGGGTGTCGAATACTAAGAGAATAACCAAGCTTCGGTTCCGAAGCCTCGACCCATGTATTTGAAGGAGAGTTGATCAACTGAGGAGCGGTAAGAGCCTCCATGAATGACCCGGAGTGCGCATTGATAGGATATATTTGGTGACCGTTGAGGAGTAGTTGATCGACGCTGTTGTGTGCAATGGAAAAGTTGAGTTGGAGCATGCTCTCTGTCTGGAGAGAATGTGCGCTTCCCTGTACGTCCGTGGCAATTACTGGACAGCCAGGGCATGGCACTGTCATCAGTCGTCCATCGATTTCTGTCGAGGCTTCGAAAGGTAGTGCTTTGACAATATCACGATCAGCTGAGGAGACGGAGACGCTCGGTGGGATGAGAATGGCGTGTATGGTGGTAGCGAAAGCCAAAATGGCTCCGACTTGAGTCGAGCGCATAGTGATTCAAGTTTCAAAGTCTGTAGGGACTTCAATAAAGTCGGTGTGGATGTGTTTTCGTATTTGGTTGATGGTGTTGGTTGTAGAAGGGCATCGAGGCGCAGCGGGTGTTTCAAACAAAGGGTTTCACGTGACGTCTCGGTTGGTTCTCAGCCTTGGAATCGAGGTTTAGATAAGCTTTCGTGGAAGAGACGGAAGTTTTGGGCATTATTATTCTCTGCCTATGAGAGTATAGCTCTTATTATTCCTTGTCTCCCGAGGTACCCAGCTAGGTAGGTAGATGCGGCTTACCGAGAGAGGGCATAGAAACCCATATATCCTCGACAATTCCAAGTTGGCCTATCAAACGAGCTCCTCTCGACCCTTCAACCTTACATTCCTGGAAGAGATCGTCGGGCCCAGCTACGTCAACCTACGTAAATAAGCAGAACCTGAAATTAACTCCATCGTCAGAATTGCTTTGCATTGTATTCTGAGATCAAACAATTGATTCTTTGAGTTCGAATAACCGGTCAATTGCATCGAGATCCTTCCCTCCGATTTGAAGTGGCCGCGTGTGAGCTAAACTATTCAGAGTCCGCTTCTCCTGTATCTCTACATTACTAGGTAGTTCAAGACCCACCGCCTTTTCGATTTATCTTTCACCAGCTTCTACCTGCTTCCTTCCTTCACTTTACTCCCTTCTAGTGTCCAATAATCACAATGTTCCGGTCGCAATTGTTCCAGAAGACTTCCAGGGCTACTACGGCTACGGCCTTTGGGAGCTTAGTTCTACCTCGTACTTTCCCAGCTTTACAACGACCCTTTCATATCAGCTACCCCTTTCGAAGCAATGATAAGAAGGAAGACATTCATGAAGGATCTTTTGCACGAACAGACTCTTCTGTCCAAGTCGAATACCCCGAGGAAGGGGACCTGCCCTCTAGTACTCCCGTTCAAGGCAGAGGAGGACTTCATTTCAAGCGTACCTTGGCTCCATTTTCCTTGGAGGGGCGTGTTGGCGTAGTTACGGGGGGTGCCAGAGGTCTTGGTCTTGTTATGAGTCAAGCGATGGTGATCAGTGGTGCTGATGTAGCTATTGTTGATCTGAACAGTAGGGAACCCCATCCAGGACGGTAGAGAGCAGTTGACTGAAACCACACAGAGGAGGAAGCAGAGAAACAAGCTCAAGATCTAGTGGCAGTCTTCAAGAGAGAGAATCCTGGGGCAGACAAGTAAGGGGGACGTCAATGTCGCTGCACGGCGAGCTAATGGTTCAATAGGATCCCCAAGGTCACAGCACACTACGCAGATGTTTCAAGTCAAGAATCCGTTGAGGCTGCTATTGCTGATGTCATTGCACAACATGGCAAAATCGACAATCTTGTCACATCCGCCGGTTTCACGGAGAATTTTGAAGCTATCAACTATCCCATCGACCGAGTACGAAAGCTTTGGGGCGTCAATGTCGATGGCACATATCTCTTCGCAATTTCGGTTGCAAAGCACTTGATGGAACGCAAGTCTCCGGGAAGCATAGTCTTTATTGGCAGCATGTCGGGTGCTATTGTCAACGTCCCACAACCTCAAGCACCTTATAACGCTGCCAAGGCTGCCGTTCGACACTTGGCTTCGAGTCTGGCGGTGGAGTGGGCGCATGCAGGTATTCGGGTTAACTGCATTTCTCCGGGGTACATGCTCACCGCATTGTGAGTCTCCTGAGATTCCGAAGGCACCAACCACACCGCACTAATGATTTGATAGAACGAAGAAGATCCTCGATGACAATCCCGACTTGAAGAAACAATGGACCTCTTTGATCCCCCAGGGCAAAATGGGACAGCCCGAAGATTTGATGGGTGGAGTAGTATATCTGTTGTCGGATGCCTCCTTATATGTCACCGGAGCTGACCTACGAATAGACGGGTAAGTATGCCCCGGGGATCCGAATGTCCATCGGAGCATGTTCCTCGCGTCCTACCCCGACAGAAGTAATTGCTAACCTGCCCTCTGCCTAGTGGCTATACGACTACATAATTGGCTCCACATTTGCTTGACGCTGCTGGTACGAAGGGTGCAACTTTATTTGTTAGTTTATAGAGATGTTGAACTTGGCTTTTGGGGGGGGGGGAGGGGTTTGGGGGTTTTTTTTGGCGGCATAGAACCCCGGTTCCTAGCGAACGTGATTAGATACAGAATTTGACTCGCTTTATGCCGAGGAGCCGATCATCAATAAGGGCCTACTTCATCCATTGTGCCAAATCATATGCATCGTGTTCCATTGTGCCTCCAGAAGCGTGATGGGTTCGCAGATAACGGCACATATCATTACGATATCGGATCTGTTGCCCATGCAATCAAGAGCGGACACCTCCCGTGCCGCCCCCTGCGCCGTGAGGCATGGACCGTGGGGAGCGCGTGGGGGGGTCTGGCGCTGGGGTGGCAACGTTCAGGAAGCCATGGGAATCATTGGCACAGCAGGGGACGAGGGGGGGGGACGAGGCCATGCGCAGGATGAGGGGCTCGAGGGGCACGAGGCCCCGGCAAGTTCGTTCCTGGTCAGACGATGTGCCGGGGTTGTCGGCTCGGCTCAAGAATGACGAGCAGCGACGGCTGTCCGGGGGAAGCGGTGAGCAAAGCAGAGGCCGAAGCAGAGCCATGGCGCAGCGGTCTTCCGATCGTGGGAGACAGACCTCCGACCCGCCGGCCGGACGATGCGACATGGTGTGCGGAAGCGGGCGCGGAACCGCGCGCGGGAGAGGAATGCGCATGTGAGATGCGATGCGCCAGGGAGGGCCGAGGCTGTGGGGTGCGCTCTAGCCTCGTGGTTCCACGAATGTTCGGACCTTCATCTTTGCCCGCAACGACAGAGATGCAACCGATCAAGGGTGCAATGCGGGCGTCGGTTGGGCGGCTTCGAGAAGACTGGACTGCAGCGCAGTGGGCCGGTGGTGGTGGAGGAGGAGGAGGAGGAGAGCGGCCTCATTTCACGCGCGCGGACGACGGGCACATCCGAGAACCGGGGACGGCGACAGCGACAGCGACAGCGACAGTTGCAGAGTCTCACATCGCCGTGGATGCTCCCATCAAGCATCTGGTGTCGTAGAATATCATGCCTCCCCTCCCGTATTAAACATAAAACAAGCGAGGCGCCCGTGTGCCGAGAGCGTGGAACAGCCGCTCCAGGACCGCCAGGTACGGGCACTTCGTCAGCATGGCTACCTTTAACCACCACCTGGGCTCTACACACCTTGCACACCTTACACACCTTACACACCTTACACACCTTACACACCTTACACACCTTACACACCTTACACACCTTACACCCACAGCTCCAAGAGAGGAATAAACGCCCACGCCCACCGCCCACCGCCCACCGCCCACGACCCACGCCGCGCAGATATCGTGCCAACGTGTGCTCCATGCCTCCCTCACCCTGACTCTTTCTTCCCTGACCGGCTCGTCACGAGGCACCTCTTCTTTGGGAAGGAAACCGAGCGTCAAGTCGTCATTCGGCCCAAGGAAAAGAAACCTCCCCCTTCGCCCTCCCCAACTCCGCTCCACACCGTCCATCGTCCATCGTCCACCGTCCACCGTCCGCTTCCCCCTCCCCCTCTCCCTCCCTTCTCCCACCACGCCCTCCTCTGTCGTCGCGGGTCTTATTGGCGCCATAGTACCTACCTGAAAAAGGGTATACTGCTTCTTGTATCCCCGGCCGTCCTCCGACCTCCTCGCCCACGGCTAACAAGCGTCCTGTCCCCTACGGTACCCATTTGGAACGAACACCACGCTGTGGTCCCATGTTCTGACAGGGTCCATTCTTCCCAACCCCCGAACCAGTCCTCTGGATGCAGCGGCCTTGACGAGGGGAGCGTTCTGTGCGCTGACACAGCGTCTTCTAGGTAGGCCTCCTTGCCTGCCTCGAAGACCTGTGGTCAGTCAACCCCGTACCGTTTTGGCTGCGTCTCCGTCGTTGGGAGAATGGCCCTGATCCTTCCGAAGGGGATAGTCGTCAATGCCCCCCATATTGAAGGAGACATCGAGAGGATAAACGAGGAATCCTTGGACGTTGCAGATATTGCCAAATTCTGGAAAGGTAGGTTCTATATCGCATATCGGGCAAGCAAGCAGAGCTAACATCGACAAGTTTACAATACCACATCGAGACGTCTGTTAGATCCAACAGCCATACGTCTGGAGAACTATTGGTGGCGGATATGGGGAAGTTCCAGACGAGAGTTGAAGGCAGCAAGCGTTGCCCGTTTATTTGCCCATATTTCCGACGGCTCGAGCTTTGTACCACTCCGCGGACCGTCGAATCGTGATGAAGGAACTCCACTGGTATGAGTTACCCACTCATAATATCCCACGTCGTACTGAATCTTGGATGATTAGAACAGAAATACCCGACTTGGACCTGGAGCCTCGAGTACCACGGCGCTGCATCCTCACAAATCGAGCCGGCCCAGCACCACATCCTCCTCGACAAACTCACGGATAACCAGTGCCATGCCACCCCCAATCCTCAAAAAGACGAGAGGCCCTTCCACCACTGGACCGAGGCCCACCGCTCGCTTTATCTCACCCCACGATACAGAGGATGAGACCATGGCAACGACTTCGTCTGCTAGTACAAACTCACATAGAGTTGTACGGCCTCCGTCGCCTTCCGATTCACAGGCCATGAAACCAGACAAACGGCACAGTTCAGTTCAGCCAGGCAAGAAAAAGGGGCAAAGTTTTGTGGCTTCTACAGCCGTAAAGAAGAAACGCCCGGTAATTGCGCGGCGGCAGAGTTCGCAGTCCTCCGCAGATATTACATTGAAGGCTGCCGATACGGCTAAGGTTGTTGCTGCGAACGAGTTGTCCTGGGATGCTTCATCTCAATTTCGTGGCCGTACTTCACAATCCAAATCGGAAGATAGTCGCTTTCCATCTCGTGACCGCTTAGTGGGCACTACACAAACCTCCAAGAAACATAGTTCATCGAAAAGGGCAACGAGGAGACCAAACCCAAAGATGACAGGAGAAACTACCCGTGATTGTGGAACCAAGCCATGGCCATCTACGGAACTGTCTATGGTTGAAAGCGAGTACGATTCTATGGAGGATCTCAGTCAAGATGAGCTTCAGGAGCTAGAACTGGAAACCACGCTTCTCGGCCAAGCGAGTTCGCCAGGCCGGCATCAACGCCAAGGAAGAGCAGATGAAGCCCGATCAAGATCTGGCGAGGACAATACGCAAATCGTAGGCACTCCACATCCTTTGTTGCCCGATGTGAAGGGTAAAGGTGCTGTCAGTTTGGCCCCTACGCTGGCAGCTGCTACGGGGCATATTACCATAGGTGACAACGAAGAGGATGTACCAGAATTCAATGCACAGAAAGTAGACAAGAACAAAGGTAGATATCCTGAAGGCGGTATGAAACCGGACCTATTTTCAAAGAGACCACTCCAGACTAGTATTGCTGAAGATTCTCACCCCGCGCTTGAAAGCTCCCTCAGTAAAAGTAAGAGTCAACTTACCCTGTTACTCGAAAGGGATCGGACAAGGGCTGGGGATCACAAAACTGGTAGTGGTGATGAGAGGAAAAGAAGAGGTAAAGGTCAATAAACCGATTTATGGTTCAGAAGAGCCCAGTATTGGGTGGTGGTTGGCAAAATTCATTTGGGCGGATCTTTATTTCTTCCGCTACTTGCATTGAAGGCGCTTTATTCCTCTAGTGTCATGTAGGTTTGGGCTTTTTATGTAGTGTTGTCATAGCGAGATGGTTGCATTGCTATTGGCGTTCTTGATTATCTGTTTTCCCAACGATGAGTACGGAGGTTTTTTCTGTGATGCAAATGGCATCACAAACCTGGTCCTGGAGTTGTGTATCAATAATTATGACTTCGGGCTTTATATATATATATATATATATATACAAATTCGTGTACATACGGTATATAGTCAATCGAATATAAGCACATTATACGTATTAGTATCCCTCGTCTTCAAGTTGTAGTAACTGTTCATGAAAGTAATATAATGAACAGGTGTAAAAAGAACAAACAAAGTTTTCTTTTTTTTTTCTTTACCAATGTATATCTTTGTCTCAACTATTTTGGTGGATGACAAGCCACTATTATTATCCTAAATTTATATTCATCACTTATCTACAATTATACTTTGTGTAGACCAAAATACTGCACGAGACTATAACGAACGCGAGTCGCAAAAAGTAATAATATATCCAGGTTGTGTGCTGGTATTTCGTAGAAGATGTATGTGCCAGAGACATTGGTGCTGAACAACAAGGAAGCAACAGATTGGGCGACATGACTGACGCTCGATGTCGGTTTTAAAGCCATGGTGGACTAGTAGCCCTCAAGAAAGACTGAATCTACCTACATAGGTAAGTAAGGTACAAGGGACATTTTCATTCTCAATAGTTGGTATAATAGAATAGAATAGAAAGGTATTTATTTTTATCTTATAGTAGATGATGTGTCTTAAATGCTGTCATATATTGGAACACATTTTGCACGGTGATAAAGTCCTGGCGATTGGCGGCATTAATGATATATCACTTCCTGCATATATATATATATATATATATATATATAATGGGAATAAAGATGAAGCCCATATATCTCCTAATTGGATGGAATAGATGTCATAAAACTGGGGTCTCCTTATTTAGCTGATCATGCCCTTATTTCCACAGTCTTTAAGCATCATTAATATCATCATTTTATACTCCATTTTGGTTTATATCACTTATTACATGACATGAAGATACCTGCATTAAGGCCTAAGTCTGAATAATTTTAAATATTTTGGTTTGTAAGATTATGCTTCAAGAAGGGCTTCAAATATTTTTTTTGAATACTGCAAAAATCTCAGTTTATCTAACAACGAAAAAGAAATTAATCATGGGTGTAGAATACCCTAATCTTCTCCAAGTACAAAGATTCCAAAATCCACTTAGAGAGTGAATCCAAACAAGCGTAGAAGAGTGAAATGGCATATGCTATGCCCACTTGATTAGCTGTCAGCACTCATTCCATTTCCACATCTCTTTCTAATTTAAAGTCGGTCTTCAACTCCCCCGTGGCGATGCCGAAGTAAGTACTCAACATGACTCTCAAGAAATTCTGTAAGAGATATATATAGTAACAGAGAGTAAACTGAGATTATCCCAAAATTGACATACAAAGAATATTCTCCTTAACTCTTTCTTTGTAAATATTTGCAAAATAGAAAGATTGATCTTGTCCGACGCCTTCCGTGACGACACAAAATACAATAGAGAATGGGATAGGGAAAGAACATAAGCGTTGTAACTCGGAAAATTAGTATATGATGGGACTCACAATTGCAAGGGTAATGGGAGGGGTGGTAAAATTAAGCTATAGATCGTCAAAAAAGGCTTCCTTGGAAGATGTATTTGTGCAGTGAGTTAAAGGGCCCATAGAATGGTCAAAGAATACTCTAGCAGAGGCTCAACCCAACGTATAGTATTAGTTCTCAAATTAGTGTCTAGTAGAAGGCGTATGATGATAAAAGGCGAACTATGAGATCTTCTCAAGTGACTTTGTTAAACAGAGTTTATTTGTATAGCTGGTAAACATTAACCAAAATAGGGAGTTCATGGATTGTGGTTGCTTCCATAAACATTTGATCTCACGGCTTAACAAGCAGACAGCTTCGGCGGAAGGAAGTTCTGGGAGCGTGGCATATATGTTCCATTCTCCCCTTCCCTTCTCTTTAGTTTCCATGTTGGGATTTGAATTTGTTATAATATTTCCATCTTCCTGAGCGACTGTTCTAGAAATCTAACCAGAGGCCTTCCCTGCCGACAAAGATATATTTATTTGCAAAAAGGAAATAAATCAATAGGGAAAAAGACAATCCAGCTTATATAATATTTCTTAAATGCCTCCAAAACTGTTTAACAAGATTGCTTCACCACAAGGCTTTTTTTTTATTTATTTAAGTGCAACCATATTTCATCGCTATATTGCCAGAATGGATAGGAATTCCAAGGTTCAGGTGAGTGGCACGCACAAAAGAGAGAAGGAATCTCACTCATAAAGAGTCTGTCAAAACTCCAGACGGGAAAAACTGCCTGCTATCAAGGGGTTTCTAGAAATGCAAAGCGTTCTCCAATCTTCTAGACTCCTAGGATGTCGGAAGCGTCGGAACTCCGTTGGAGTCAGCCAAAGGAAGAGATCGGAAACAGTTTCGGATATAATTTCGGAAACTTATTCGAGTGGATCATTTCAGGTGACGTGAGATCGAGTGCGGCTTTTGCATATCACATTTGATGATCCGTAGGATGATTGATTACTGTACCAAGGATCTGCTCGCCACCCTAAAGGTTCCGGAATATTCTTGTTTTTACTATCATGTATAAACGCTCGTGTAAGACATGAGATTCGTGAGAAATAAATTGGAATTTATAAAGAATTTCAAATACAATGAATTCCAAATTCAGTATGGAAAAGAAGGATTGTGTGATTTTGGAATTTATCATTGAAGATTGGGAAGAAGGAAGAACAGATATATAGAGCAGGCCATTGGTAGTTGTAATTGTTATCTACTAACTATAAAAACCTTCTATTTTAGAATGGAAATTGCCTTAATCAACGGTCCAGGCATTGGGGTTAGGTCACATTGCCTGCAAATGGGATAGGGGAGATTAAAATGCAAAGAGTGAAAAATGTGCGATACACTGGGTATATGTGAGAGCCATCAGAATTCAAAGTTAAAATCTTTGTTCCATAATAATAATAGAGAGTTCAAACTACTAGCTGGTATACCGTAGGCCGTGGCCTATATAGTAGGATTTAAGCTCAATCAGGTAACTAACTGGGCATCAAACTAAGTGGTAAGATCTATGTTATATAAAGAACGAACTCAAGAACAATCCATGGGCATAGGTAGTGGGTCTAATTAGATTCTTCATTAGAAAAATTCAGGTTTAATATGTACCATTTTGATAACAGCGTCCAAAGATGTTATAGCCTTGACCCCTTACTTTGTTATAATTTTTGCCTATTCCCAGAATCCAATACCATAGTCTAAAGCTTCTATCAAGTTCAAATCTAATTTTGAAGTTTCAAGATATAAATGACAGGGAAACCTGCCTTCAAATATTACCTAGGTGCCCGCTCTGACGGCGGCTTTGACCCCGATGACGTTGATTGGGACGATGTCTGATATTGTCAGAGTAGATGCTGAGAATGAAAATATGGAAAAAATTTCTTGAAGTGGAATACGAGGAGGAATCTCTGTGGTGGCGAGGAGCGAAACGTTTCTCAATACCTCCTGCTCCACTGCGCTGTATGTAGCCTGAGACATTACAGAGAGAATCTGCCCGAGTGCCCAAATATCGTTCTGTTTCCGTGCTTCAATTCCCTGAGACCATGGTTCGAGGAGAAGTCTCATCTCTGGCGATAGCCATTTTCGAGTTGTGCCTCCAATCCCACTAACATCGATCAATATAGGGTGAAAATCCTTGTTGAGAACGATATTTTCTGGTTTCAAGTCCATATGTGGGATGCCATGTTGATGGAGGTCATGGAGGGCACGAGTGATCTGGAGAGCCAAACATAGCCAGGGAACATCGGACTTCCGTAATTGCAACGCGTGTTGTAGTGTGCCGTTCGGATGATACTCGAGAAGAATCCCTTGCAGACTGGCGGGAGTGTCACCTTCTATGACCTTCGTAGTTCGATAGGGATTGTCGGACACGACAGCGGCAATGAGCTTTACAACATTCTCGCTATCACGCAACCGTTCCAGATTTCGTAGCTCCTGTTCCAGAACATCACTATCTCGCGGCACATAGAGCGGCCTATCTACTTCCTTGTAGACGTACTCGATATTGTCAACGTATACACGGTACACACCCATGCCAAGTTCTTGTATCTTCTTGATGTCTAACAGGTGTCTCGTAGGTACGCCGCTGCTCCTACCATCGTAAGTCGGGAACCGCACTCGGTATGGGTCTTCCTGTACACGGTACCGCAGATTGTTGACGATATCCGCGTACTCGCTTTCGGGGTCTAACGGCGTCTTCAAATGTAGTTGCTAGCAATGCGACTCGCACTCTCGCGAGAGAAGAAGCTCGGTAACCGTGTCATTGAGGAGCTGTGGAGGGTCGAAATCGATGCAGAGGCAGAGGTTCTCAAGGTCTTTCCGGCGTTTAGCCACTTTAGCAAAGGCACTGCTCTTAGCAGATTGGAGTTTGCCATAGAAAGTAAGCTTCACATGCCACTTGCGGTCAAGACAATGAAGAACAAAGCTCAATCCTCGTTTCCTGGGTTCTGTCCCTCTTCCCTCGATCTCTTCTTTGTATGTCTTCGGCGTAAGGTTAATCATCCATGAGTCTGAACTTGGCGTCGCAGACATGCTGGCGAGAGCGATGGCTTTTGTTGGACTCCTGCTGACGAGTTGTCAGGAAGGCTGAGTGATAGAGTAAGAGCAAGAGCCGCGCAGAACGAATGATGCATTTGAACGTCAGCTGTGCACCAGGTGCTGACATAATTCGTGACGGATCGTCAAAATACGCGAAAATAATTATATTTCAAAAGAATATATTTATTATTTTTATTATTATTATTATAATGCATTCTTAATAGGTGTTCCACCTGTTCTAGCTACCTGCCTACATCTTCCTGGCATCTTACTAATACGCGTACGAACTTTTTCCATTATAATTTAATTTTATTTCTTTTAAAATAATTGCTTTAAATTTTTAAAAAAATTTTATTTTTTATATCGAACTTTTTTGCTTTAAAATGTTCCAGCAAACCTCCATGAAATTAAGATTAGGGCTTTAAGAAAAATAAATAAAATTTTAAATATAATTTTTAATTTTAAATTGTTTTGCTAACTTATTGCTTTTATAACCATAAAAAAAATCTTTATTTTTTTATAAAAATATATTTGTATTTGTTTTCTGGCTTAATTTTTTAATAGCTTGATCGTACCAAAATAAAAAGTTTTTTATATAATATTTTTAAGTTATAAAATTGCCTTTGGGGTTAATTTCTTAATTTCTGGATTTGGCCGCTTTTCATGCTATTTGTCAGGGGGCGAGAGGCTTACGGGGTCGTCACGGGGTTTGCACGAATATTCTTTAAATAATATAGCTGGTATAGCGATGCACGAATTTAAAAAAAAAAAATAATATAAAATTATAAAATTTTTAAAAAAGCTTTTTAATTTTTAATTTTGTTTTAGAAATATATTTATTATAGCTTTTTTATTTTATTTTATCGATTTTTATATAGCTTTAAAAAAATTTTATTATTTTTAATATTTGCATAAATAAATTTAGCTTTTATATAATTGCGAATTGCAGCAAATATAAATTTTTTAAAGCATTTAATTAAAATATTAATAAAATTTAAAATAATATAAATAATAAAATATTAATTAAAAATAATATTATTATAATTATAATAATTATAATTTGTAATGCTTTAAGCTAATTAATTTTTATTTTTTTAATTTAAAGCTGAAATAAAAAAATTTATAACGCGTAAATAAAAAGCCCGAAAGCTGTGAAGATGGAAATAATATAAAAGCTGTGGAATTGCTATGTGCTCGAGAAGCATCTAATATAAGTTTATAATTCAGCAAGCTAAGCTAAGCGAAGGGTGCCTAAGGCTACAAATAGTTAGATGATTACGTTATATAACAAATTAGGTGCCCGATAAGAATATATTTCGTAATAACTTTTTCGGGTTAGAAAAATTCGATGTTTCGTCGAAAGCAATATAAAAATATATTTTTTTTATATTTTTTATTATAAAAAATTATTAAATTTTTTTTATTAATTTTTTCGCGTTAAATAATTGCTTTTCGCTATATTATATATTATATTTTAATCCGTAATCTTGCCACCGCATAAAATATCGAATTTGTTTTATTAAAATTTTATATTTAAATAAAATTTAATTAATAATAAATAATTTATTATTTTTATTATTATTTTTAACAAATATAAAATTTAAATAGTTAGAATAAAATCGTTAATAAAGATTTTCGCTTGGCGTATAAAATTTTAATTATGCAATTAAAAATATATCGTGAACGCGCCAATATTTTGAAATATTAAGATAATAAGCAAATTATTTTATTTTTTTAACGATTGTAAAAAATTTTACGCGTTATTAATATAGCTTAGATAATATTGCACTTAATATTAAATAATTTTTATAAAACTTAATAAAAATCTTATCGTTAACATTTAAAAAAATTTATATATATTTTTGGTTATAATAATATTTTATTATTATTAAAGCATTTGCAATAAAATTTAAAATATTAATTCGCAAAATTAAAATATATAATATTTTTGTTAACAATAAATTAGGCGTTAATAAATACAAAATATCGTTCGAAATAAAACCTATAATAACTTTATTAAAAGCACGGCCAATAAATATTAAAAAAGAATTATTAATATAATATTAAAATAAAAATAAATATTTAGGCTATTTGGATATATTAACAAAAATATAAAACAAAAAACGCAATGCAAACTTAATAATTTAATTAATATATTTTAATTGTTTATTAATTTAAAAATAATAAATTATATTGAAAATTAATTTTATTCCTAATGCATTAAATATGCTTTGCTATAGTTCGAAGAAAAATTAAAATTCTCTATTTGAAAAAATAATTTTTAAAAATTTCCAATTAAGATCAATAAATCGAAAAATTAGTACTAATGCTTATTATAAAGTTTTTCATGTTACGTGACCCGCAATTAATATAAATCTTTTGCTAAATTTGCAGGTAATAATAAAAACGGCGTTATATTTATTTTTATAATAAGAAAATAATAATAATATTAAAATAAAATTTATAATAATTATATAAAACAATATTAATAATAAAATAATTAGTTATAATAAATTAAATAGTGCGTATTTCTTAGTTTAATATATTTTGCATTATAAGCAATACTTTAGAAAATCCTTTAAATATTATGCGATGCCGCGAATAAAAAAATTTCGATAAATTATATTATAAAATTTGGCAAAATTAAAATATGTTGAGAAGTTAGGGCAGATTAGGTAATACGCAAATCAAAAATTTATCCATTATATATTAAAAGCTTGGATTTACTTAAGGAAAATATTTAAAAATTTTATTTTCCACGAACGGAGATTTTAAAACTAAAATTTAATTAAAGTTTTTATAATTTAATTTATAATATTTAATTTTATTAAGCTTTTTATTTTTAATAAATTATAAAATTCGATATGCATTAAATATAATTTTTTTATTAAAGCAAAATCGAACGAATAAACCGAACAAGTAATCGTACAAATTAAAAAATTTTTAAAAAAAGCTTTTATTAATTAAACAAATCGAACGAAGCCAAAATTTTTAAAAAAAACTTTATATAAATTAAACAAATTAATCGAACAAAATCGAAATTTCCAAAAAAAGCTTTATATAAATCAAACGAATTAAATAAAAATAAAAATTTTTAAAAAAAGCTTTGCATATATTAAAATTAAATAAAATTTAAAAAAAGCTATTTGCAAAGCAATAAAATAAATATAGCTTTTATATAAATTAAATTATTAATAAATTAAATATTAATAAATATAAAATATCGTTCGAAATAAAGCTTATAATAACTTTATTAAAAGCGCGGCCGATAAATGCTAAAAAAAAAATTATTAATATAATATTAAAATAAAAATAAATATTTAAATTATTTAAATATATTAACAAAAATATAAAATAAAAAATATAATGCAAGCTTAATAATCTAATTAGTGCGTTCTAATTGCTTATTAATTTAAGAATAATAAGCTATATTAAAGATTAATTTTGTTCCTAATGCATTAAATATATTTTATTATAATTTGGAAAAAAATTAAGATTTTTTATTTAAAAAAATAATTTTCGAAAGTTTTTAATTAAAATTAATAAATTAAAAAATTAATGCTAATGCTTATTGTAAAGCTTTTTATGTTGCGTAACCTGCAATTAATGCAACTTTTTTACTAAATTTGTAAATAATAAAAAAAAACGATATTATATTTGTTTTTATAATAAAAAAACAATAGCAATATTAAAATAAAATTTATAGTAATCGTATAAAAAAAATATTAAAAACAAAATAATTAATTATAATAAATCGAATAATGCGTATTTTTTAATTTAATATATTTTGCATTAAAAGCAGTATTTTAAAAAGTTCTTTAAATGTTATATAATGCCGCGAATAAAAAAATTTTAATAAATTATATTATAAAGTTTGGCAAAATTAAAATATTTATTCTAATTATGCGCTTCGATAAAAATATTTTTAAAACAATTTAATAAAATATATAATTGCTTAGGAATTCTATTTTGGGATTTCCGATAAATAAGACCGTTATGCAGCTCGAATAATAAATTTGTAAAATTCAATGTTTTGGCTATAGCTTTAAAAATTTAAAAAATTTTAAATTATTTAATATTAAGAAAATAGCTTGCTAATATTTTATTTTTTAATTTAGGCGCCATAAAGATTAATAAAGCGATATACAAATATGCTTTAGCCATCGAAGCGTGTAAAGCATTAAGTTTACCTATAAAATAAAACAATAGGATAAAATTATTATAGCGAATTATCGATAATTGTAACAAGATATTAAATATAACGTATAATTTTTTAAATTTATAATAAAATTTAATAAAAAGCATTAATAAGAATTTAAAAGCATATATAAGTTTTAAATTTAGTTTTAAAATTAAAATAGTACGCATAAATAAAAAATATTATAATATATTAATAAATAATTTATAATTAATATAGAACACGATAGGTAGATAGCGAGTTAACTTAATATAATGTTTAATTTTACAAACCATTTATATAACTGCAATTATTTTTATTTCGATTGATTAATATTTTTTTTTTTGCGGTATTTAGTTTTCGAAATAAAAATATAACGGGTTTGATATTAAATTTTCGAAAATATATTAAGCGCATAAAAGCTTTATAAGCTTTATCAAACGATTAAGCAGCTAGTATTATTATATAAAAAATATTAAGATCGATATTTAAATACAAAATAAGAAATATTTTAATAAATAATTATTAATTTTTGTTATCGGCAAAATCTATATATGTTATAAATAAAAATTGCGCAGATAACGGGCTTAATTTAATATAATATATTATTATATCGATGCTATGCTTAAAAATATTAATATTAGCGAAAAGCTACTTGTAAAAATTATAATATATTAAAATACGCAATAAAATAAGAATTTTTTGCAATATACAAAAGCTATTTAGTTTTGCTGCGATAGGGCTGCTATATATAATTGCTTTGGAAAAATTTTAACGGGATTTATTTTTAATAAATGCTAATTTTAATAAAAAAAAATTTTTTATTTTCGAAAAGTTGGCTAATTATTGCATAGTTTTTAATATATTATTAAAAATAACTAATTATTTTAAGATAGATTTTCAAATCTTTTAACGTTTTGGGAAAGGCAAAATCGCGGATGGCGGCAAAACGTTTTTTTATAATATTAAAATCGAAATTAATAATTTTTTATTTAAGAACTATAATAAAAAAAAAAGCCTAAAAATATTTTTTTTTAATTTTACAATTATATGTCTATTTTGCAAAATGCTAAAAACTTAACGCAAATATTAGAGATATTAATCGAAAATATAGCTTGCTACGATTATATCGTTAATATAAGCTTTAATAAAATTGAAATTATATAAAAATAAATTTATTTTACGTTAGCAATATATAAATAAATTTTTAAATTCTATAATAGCGACATTAAACGTTTCTTAACCACGATACGTAATAA
>NCSK02000220.1:0-53070 GCA_002276475.2 Chlorociboria aeruginascens | reverse complement strand
GCAATCATTCCTAAGATTTATCAACAATAAAAGAGCGAGTTTTAATAAAGTGAGTCGCTAACTAATCTAAGTTAGCTAAGCGAAAGCATTGGATATCTTAGGCATAACCGTGACAATTATTATTATTATTATTATTATTATTTTTATTTATTATTTAAAAATTATTTTTTTTAAAATAATAATAAAAATTTATATAATAATTAATTATTTTTAGCGACGTTTATTCGCTGCGGTTTTAGCTTATTTTTTTTAATAATTTTTAAAGTTTTTATTATAATTTTTTTTTTTTTTTTTTTATTATAAAATTTTTTTTTATAATTTTTTTTAGCTATTTTTTTAATATAATTTCGGCTTCGCTGCGTAATTTTAATAATTTATTTTTTTAAAAAAAAAATTAAAATTTTTAAAATATAAAAATTAATAAAANAAAATAAAAAAACTATAATAAATATATTTTTAAAATAAAACTAAAAGCTAAAAAGCTTTTTTTAAAAATTTTATAATTTTATATTATTTTTTTTTTTTAAATTTATATATTGTTATATTAGCTATATTATTTAAAAAATATCCATATAAACCCCGTGACGATTCCGTAAGCCTTTCGCCTTTTGATAATATAAAAAAAATAAAATAACGCGTTTGGGTTTAATATATTTTTTATTATATTATTAATATAAACTTTTTAAAAATTAAATTAAGCTTAAAAAATTAAATTTTTAATAAAAGCTAATAATAATAAAGCAATCACGCCGGGTGCCAGGCCCGATTAAATTTATATTTTTTAAAGCTATTCGCAATAAACTAAAATAATTACGCCGAATACTAAATTTAATTAAAAATATTATAATAATTTAATTGCTTTTAATTTTTTTTTTTCGCGTTCGATATTTTAATTTATTTATTAATTAATTAATATCGAAATTATAAAATTAATTATGCTTTCGATGCAAGGCATAATTTATTATTGCAATATGCTTTTTACGTCGATTAAATAATTTTATATTAAAAATAATTTAAATAAAAACAAAGCGAAAAATATAAGCAAAATATTGCCGCACGCCACCGCTTTCTAAGCGATTCTAATAATTAGCCGAACCTTATAAATTAGGCTAATCATACGGGATCACACGTGAGATTAGCTAATATAACTATCAACATTTACTAATCTTTTTTAAATTATTCTTATTACGTCGTAGAGATAGCCTTTACGATTCATATACAAAGCTAAGATATTATTACTATTTAGATTAGCGGTATCTTAACTACAAATATAGTAGATATTGCCTTCTTTTTATACCAAGGTTTTTCTACCGAATATTCTTCTTTTGCCGACTTTATCTGCTCAGCTTCTTCTTCTTCTATCTAATCATTAATAATAAAGCAGTATCTTCTTGGAAGTCTATATCCCCTCTTTCAGCGACTCGCCTATACATAAAATATTATAATACAAGGCATTCTATATTACCTCTAACCCAGAGCATTACTAACTTCGGAGCATTACAAATTGTTGAACACTATTACAGGCCATTGCCGTAGACTGTAGGAAAATCTAGCTGCGGCAGCAGCTCTATTATACAGTTACGAGGTTGGCGGAACTTGTCCAGGATATCCGAGGCAATGATACCGGCGGAACACGGCTCTTGTTGATGGCGCCGAACTTCTCGAAGATGACGAAGTTGCTATTCTCCGTGTCGCTTTTCATCTGGTTAAGGAAGTGCTCGACCTGTGTGTGGCGCTCCTTCTTGGCCAGGGGGCGACCCGGGTTGGCCAGCCGGTCGTATGTGAGGATCAGGGCGCTGAAGCCAGCGGCCAGAGCGGTAGACATTGGGCTGCCCTTTGGGTTCTCGTATGTATCTAGGAAGAGGATGTCACCGGCCCAGATATTCTGGCCCTGCAGACTGTAGTAGGACTTAGGTATATTGTTCTCGCATAACTGGTACCTGTACTCGTCGCAAGCTATAATAATCTTAATATAGCCTAGCAAATATAACTTAGGGGCAGGTATTTAGAACCTATATTATACCTATGTATGTTTATCTGTCTAGGCATTGGATTCCAAAACCGTTGTTTACTTGGTATTGTCTCTTCTTTGCTCAAGGATATTTTAACTTTTGTAGTATTAATCAAGGTTTTCGAACCGCTATATAAGTCTTGCCGAATTTTTTGGTATTCTTGTGCCGTTATAGTTTCCTAAAGATTTCCTATCAGTCTCGACTCGACCAGAAATAGACTTGGGACTCAAGAAAAAGCCGAACCTCGATAACGAAAATAATAAGCTTGGAAAGCTAAGCATAGTAGCTTATATTGGTAATTAACAGTAAACGGGGATAGGACATATATTCGGTAGTATTCTACCCAGCCAGTAGCTAATAACGGCTCGCTTGCAGCTCGAATACAGATATAGCTCTCTGATCCTCTCCTTGACCTTGACCTTAACCTTATTATCGGCATCGGTATTGATCCTCTGCTTGACCGTAGCCTTGTTATCGGAATCGGAATCGTCAAAATCATCGTTACTACTATCGTTATCGCTATCGAAGATAGAAATTGGCAGATCGAGGATCTTCCAATTTAGGACCTCTATATTAAAATGTTTTATATGCCTGGTACAGGTTGACCAGCCGGTCCTTTACCTTAAGCTCAATGATCAACTTTATCCTCTTGTATTTATAGAACTAGTATAGTACTTTAAATACCTCCCGGCGCTTTATCGCAAAGTAGTTATCGTATCTGAAGCTCTCCTGGTCTTTAACTCGCAGGTCCAGGGCAAGGAACTCGGTATAGCAAATCGTTGGCTTATAGCATAGCAGGAGCTTCTTCTCCGGGTCCCGGTACTAGATCAAGGATTCAATAAACTCCGATATCCGGATTTTCTTCGAGTTAAGTCCCGAGATATCGAAAAAGAGCTTGCGAACTTGAAAATAATAGGGTAAGAATTCGAGCATTGTAAAAGCCCTACGACAGTATTATATATATTGTCGTAACAGCCTGGTTGGTTTCTTACCTGGTTCTACTAATATTATCAAGTTATCAAACGAAAAAAGCATACTCGAGTAATAATTTTGGTATATAATACAGACCATACTATAAACCAGGTAGCTAATAATAAACCAGGAAACTTACTATCAGACTCCTGGAAGATAAGTATTAGCTCTGTTATTTCTTTCTTTTGATATATAGTCGAATTGATTATAGTATTATATATATCCTTCGAACCTTTTACTTTCTTGTTAATAAATTTTATTTTATTCTCGTTCTACTCTTTGTTGTTGTACTATAGGAGATAGTGCTCTTCTGGGTCTTGAATTTTCCGTAATACGGCAGGGTATAGGACAGAGCTAGGATAGGCTTTGAGGAAGTCGTCTACAAACAGAAGCTTCTGATAAAGGACCGCCAGATAGAGCAGACTATCTGTTTTAAGAAATTTGAGACACTTGTCCTTCTATTCTTCCGGCTGCTCGTCCCAGATCTCTTTCAAATCGTGTTAGTTATTGTCTCTACGATATCGTTGTTGACGGCCTCGCGCGTCTTGGCCCGCTTGACTAAATTCTGCAGGATTCGCTCTAGCTTCGGGACATGTTCATATAGGTCCTTAGGTCTAGGACTCGTTGTGCCTTGGGCCCGTGCTTGTTCGGTACACGCCTCTACTAAGTTTCTCAACGCTTGTTCGATGTAAGTGCTTACGATGAAGTTTTTAGCGTAGTAAGCAGAGAGGAACTTCTCTATCACTTCCTCCTTGGCCCCGTTGAGAGCCTATTCAAAGGTTTTATCCTGTGTCTCTGATATACCAGGGACCTCTAAGATGACCTCAACTGTCTCGCTATTTCCAGAGAGCGCAGCCAGCATCAGAACCGTTTCGGGGATCCTTTTCTACCCCTCGAACTTCCACGGCGTCCATACCAAGTTCTGGAGGAGCTTATTAGCGTTGGTCGTTTTAGCTTTTTCAGCAGCCAAAATCGAGGGCCGTTTTAAATCCGGCTTTGCTACGAAGTCTTGGCTCTATAGTCTCGCATGGGAGATCATGGAGCGAGTAACCCCTCCGTCGCCCTCTATGACCGCTTTCCAGAACGGAATCGAAGGCTTCTTCTCGATAGGGAAGGCCTAGTAGAGGTGTTTGAAATAGCAGGCCTTCTGAAAGGATCTTATATCGTCGAAGGCAATATATTGCCGTTTGTATAGGATCTTATTACAGAGCTTGACTCGCGCTTCGGCGCTGTCCTGCTCCTTGGAGTCCAGGGCATTGTAGAGGATCAGCCAGGCAACGCAGTTGTCCTGATCTTGCAGGAACTTGTCGACTTTTTCTTGGTAGGTGTCTTTTCCGCGTAGTTGCCCGAGAATATGTTGGGTGAGCGGCTTTATGCTGCTATCAAAGGTCTTCCCGTCTGGTTTCCATGCCTTGATCGGATCGGACTGCTTGGGAGCAGCAGGTTTGGCGATGTCTTTTGATAGAGCTAGTGGCACTTTCGGAATTAATAGTAAAGGTAGAGTTTGCACCTCGCCAAACGAGGACTTCTGGGCCATGCCGATGACGGTGCCAATGTCCCAACAATGTCTCGACCTTCCAGTGGATGCCCTCTAAAGACAGGCATTTCCATATCGTGTGGTGGCTTGACTGGGGTTATACAGCCTTGGAGAGAGTGGTGGAGAGCGGAGCTGTCCTGGTGCACTCTGTATTCTCATGTTACTCGTACTGATACGGACTAGTGGGTTTCTACTTTTGACTGCATCGCGTCTTCAGAGCAATTTGCGTGAGCAGAGAACGGCAGCCTTCTCACCCCACCTGTCTGAGATACAAGATATCGCCAGCGGAATAGAGTCCATATGTCGCCTCCCGTAATCGTGTGCCTCAGGTGCATTGTTGCCGCTATTGAAGCAGTTCATCGAGAATCGAGATATATATGAAGAAGGAAAAAAAGCGTCACATTCCAAGCTGCACGCATGCTGCCACGGCCTATTGGTTGCATCCATCATTGGCCGCACACATAGGGATGCCTTACAAATACATATGTCTCAGTTTTTCTTTCCCTTCGGCCCTTCGGGTTGACGATGCTGCTGATTGTTAAAGCCTCGCTCCATGTGGACAAGGCTATTCTCAAAGGCTGTGACAACCTACTCTATTAACTAACTTACTTATCACCAAGCTGCAGGCGAACGAACGATGCTGCCAGTCACCAAAATCCTCTGGTCAAAAAGCAGACATCCAGAAGTGTGCTGACTGCTTAAACTACCCTTCTCTCCTACCCCAGCAGTCAGTCCCCGACTATATGGCAGCATATGCCCGGTCGTCCTCTCCTTTCAAGCCAACATACTCTTTTCTAACTCTACTATTATAGTACTGCAGAGTGCCATTGGTCAATGCCTCTGCGTTCGCCGAGCCCTCCTGTGTTCAGTGCCCTGCAGCTGCCCGCACCAGTTCCATGCTCTTGACCAGGCTGGCTGGCAGCGGGCCAGCCCTGCTGCGTCAGCACTGACTGCACTCTTACTCTGCCAGCTGGGCCCAAGCTCGAGCAGCCTCCTCCCACTTGGCTCAACGCGTCTCCTTTGCGTACAAATCTTGCTAGAGCTGCCAGATGATCTGATCCTGGGCTGCCAGCCAGGCCTCTGCCTGTGCGAAGCGGGTCTCTAACGCATCCAGCCTTGCGAAGGTTGAGAAGTCGTCGAGGCCGCGCCTCTGGCTGCTGCTGTCCCCGCCTGGTAGAAGTAGGGGTAGTAGTGTCTCCGGAGCCGCTGGACTCGTTGGCCCCTGTGGAGGGTGACGCAGGCCGCCGAGGAGGTCCCCTGCTGCCGGCGGGGTTCTGGTGCTTGTGCCCGTATGAACGCTTAGGGGCCAGCTATCCGTACTCGTAGCTTCTCGCTGCCGGCTGTGTGCGGCTTGTGCTGGTGCTACACGGTCGCTACGGTTTACCGCTCTTGACTCTGCCAGGTCGTCGATCTCGATCGCTGTGCTCCTCGCTGCCAGGAATGGTGGCTCTGGTGCTCCCAGTGCTTCTGGTGCTTCTGGTGCTCCTGGTGGTCTGGCAGCCAGAGAACTCGGGGCGGGGGGAGAGGCCGGGTCAGCAGCACGGCCCGGCGGCTCTATCGTTGTTGGCTTGACCAAGGACGCAGCAGCCTGCTACTACTTTGCTGCTGCCTCAGCGAGCTGTGCTTTCGTCCCCAGAAGATCCCCCAGATGGATACTGATAATCGGAGCCACTGCGGCTGGCGCTGCCTTTCCTTTTCCCTCGTCTTCGTCTTTCGTAACAGGCGGCTTGATTTCGAGATGCCGCTGGAACTCTAATCCCTAGGATACCTGTAGCGACGTCGGCAGCTTCGGGTCCCATAGTAGGCCTAGGTTACGCGGGTCGATGCCGGTACTGTCTGCGATATACTGGCTGTCGGCGTTGTCCCAGGTACGGAAGGTCCCTGGCTACGGCATAGTAGTAAAGCGACTGACAGAGCCGCCAGGCGTATCGGGGCGTCGGAAGATAGTCTTCATCTGGTCCTCGTAGAAGTCCTTCAAAAGGCCCTTGGTGATACAGAAGCCAAATTCAACCCGATAAGGGTCGTCGGACTTACAGGAGACGAGCACAGCTGCCCAGATCTCACTATCCAGGCCCTAGCCCTAGTAGATCACGGGATCCTGCTCGAGCTGCCAATGCATGCTATTTGGCCGGTAGTCGCGGTTCTTCAGCGTATTGGCATACGCCTTGTCGAAAGAGATAGCCTCGAAGGAAACTTCATGTGCCCGGCTGTGCTTGAGCATCGCTTTATTACCTTCGAAACCGACTTCCAAGCCGGCTTCGGACGTGTTAGTAGCCTTATCCGTTCTATTGATGAAGTTCGACTTATCTGTTATGCGCCAGGGCGCCCAAGACTGAACCGTGGGGTCCTCCCTGCGCTTGCCGTCGCAGTCCTTGAAGTACAGCTCCGCCCGGAAGAAGCTGAGCTTGACCTTGTCCCGGTAGGAAGAGTGGAAGTTGAATTTGAGGATCCAGAGTGACATAGGCCGGATATCTCGTCGATATCCCTATATTCCTCGTTATCTTCAGAAGTCCCTGCCATTCCGGGTCTCTGCGTAAGTCAATTTCTAAAGTATTCAAGGATGGTATTCTTTCCTCAGGTTCTCTTGAGAGGATGTTATAGATATTTCAAAGTAGTTAACAGGATCAATCACAGGTGCATCGTGTTGAAGTAGATAAAGGCATGGAATGATATGTAGCTAAGACTCATAGGTTCAAAAAGAAGCTGTTGTGTTCCAGCAGAAGCTTATATATATGTAAATAATCTAGCATTACAACTAGAATATGGTAAGCTGGGCCCTCTTGCACTGCAGATGTGGGCTTATTGAGCCCCGGTGTTCTGTTATTAACTGAATATATTGTTTCACGCCTGGCAAAAGTTGCCCTCGACAGTCGTAGCCTCAACACCTATTCGGGCGCACAGCAGGTTGCTTTGTCCTCGCCGTGTGCTTTTTTGGGACTTTTAGGGGCTTGCAGTCAGATATTTGGCTCTTTGCAGCTGCCACGTGTATCAACCAAGGCAGATACGTGAATTCAGCTCCTACCAACGCTATACGCCTCTCCCTGCAAGCAACAACTCCAGATGGATTGTCCTGCTAACGACCGAGGCTTGCAGATATTAGAGGTACGTTCAGAAAACGCATCATTTCTGTCCACAGAAAATCTCACACGGGGTATTTTTGCTGTATCTACCTCTACTACATCTTCTGGAACGAAGATTTGGAGTACCGTGTTGTGATTCACGAGTGCCGGCCATTCACCAGCTTCAACGATTTACCAGCTTCAACGATTTACCAGCTTCAACGATTCACCAGCTGGCATATTTCCCAACTACGCAGAGGGCCTCTCTCTGCTTCAATCAGTTTGTTGCGATATACGTCTATCTACCTATTCAAGCGATAATGACAGACACAAATAACGCCGTCTCGTCAACGAAGAAATTCGTCGGGATTGTAAAGAAGTCGCTCCCGACGTTCAGTCGTACCAAAACCCAAAAGCCCGGCGAACTAGAGACATCCGCCGTCGCCACAGTCTCTATTCTTCCTGGCGATTTAGGCATCAAGACCGGAAGCAGTTCGAATATCGCCGGCCCCAGTCTTCAGGAAGATGCGGCAGAGAAAGCCAGCAAACTTTGTGAAAGTCGTCGAGAAGCAAACGATAAAGTGGCAGCAAGCGCAAGTGCTGATATTTCGTCGGATCCAAACCTGCCTGTTGAGCCACGAGACATTCTGCAAGGTCCAGGTGATGCCAAAACCTCCAGACAATCTTCGCTGGTAGCGTCACCAGAGTTAGCCCTCAACCTAGACCACGAGGTCGCTGCAGAGCTCTGGGACGTCTCATACGAGAGTCTGAAAGCAGAATATCCCAGGCTGCTTAACGTCTACGAGCGGCTCCTCGCCGACTACTTGACTCGGGGAGACGGAGGTGGCCTGGCGACGCGACATCCCTCTGAAGTTACGCCCCCGGAAAACGAGATCGCACAGACGGATCGTGGAGCTAGAAGGGAGCAGATGAACTGTGTCCTCGACAACTGGTTCAGCAGCTCGGACAGAGGGAAGGATGCCTATGTCCACTTGGGAGCTTCCTCTCTTAGAGGGATTGTAGGGAAGGCGATGCAAGGCACGCGCTATGTCGCGCTTCCTTGGGCGGTTTCTTGCCTCTTTGCCGAGGTGGGCAAATCCGCTGATCTCCTCTTTTGACGAAGCATGCTAATGCTCTACCTACTGATTAGCAGCGATTTCTTAATCCCAATTCAAGCTCTGAGGGGATCCGTTCGGGCATCATTTACGTTATCTCGAGGATGAAGTGGTATATCAGCTTGTCCAACCTGCTCCTGGTACCCCGGCTTAACAACCTAGGAGAACCGGAGCCAAGATCAGACTCCGACCCTCTGAAACTCGAGGAGAGCCCGAGTTATGAATCTTTGAAATGTGGGGTTATTGATCTATATAAAGCAATTCTGCTATATCAGATCAGAGAATCAGTACCGCGAATGACGCTGTATATATTATAAGATCAGCTGATAAATTTTAGTCAATCTAAGATGGACAGTCAGGCGATTGTAGAACAGGAAGAGGCACTTGCCAAGCGGATTGGTGGCCAGCAAATTGAAACACAACTCCGTCAGCTCTGTGATGCGGCCGAACTCAAGAGAAGAGTAGATACGAATAATAAGGATAACAAAATTGTGGCTAAAGAATCGTCTGACACCAACAGCGAGACGTCAAAGAAAAAGTCGCTAGAAACATTGGTAGCCAACCTCAACGGCGCCTCTACAGACTCACAAATCTTCGCCTCGGACAGTGCCTACAGAAGCGTCCTCAAAATCCTTCACCAATGGCTGTCTTCGACCGAACAGTACCGTAGATTCCTCACCTGGGATGGTGAGAACGATTGCCGTGTGCTGTGGATAAAAGGGGCACCGGGGACGGGCAAGACGATGTTACTGCGTGCCGTCGTCTCAAGACTCTTGACGCAGAGCTTTCTCTCGGAGAAGCTGGTGTACTTTTTCTGCGACCGCAGGAAGTTCTCCAAGGGTGGATCCACGGCTGCCATCAAAAGCTTCATCTGTCAGGTGCTGAAAGAGCAGCCCTTGCTCGCAGATCACATGTCGCTTACTGAATGGGACCATTTCAACGATCCGAACGACTTCTACGCCATGTCGACGGTTCTGTATAGCATGCTCGAGGATAATAATTTTGCTGCGACATACTTCATAGTAGACGCCATCGAGGAGCTCTGCGCCGACTCATATCGCAGTCCGCTTGGGGTGGGACCTGGTCCGCCTGGAGATGAGCGAGGACTAGATGATCTTCTTGGTTTCATAGCCACCACGTCGAGAGCACCTGGCTATTCACATAAGATCAAGTGGCTAGTATCTCTTGGTAACAACAAGATCGATCCTAAGCGAACACAGCAAGACGCAAAAACACAGGCCGAGCTAGACTTAAACTGGCAACTGCAGGATCTACTAGAAGCTACCAATCAGTATGTAGCTTCGAAGGTAGACGAGATTGCTCAGCAAGAACACTATAGAGGACAGCTTCAGTCCGAAATCACTCAAAGGCTGCAAGAGATGTCTTCTGGGAACTTTCTGTGGGTAAGTATGTCCTGCGAAGTTATAAAGTCGACCAACACCTCTTGGAACTCCATCCATACACTCGAAGGCTCGGGCAAAGATATCAACTCCCTGTACCGCCTCATGAAGGACGGAATCAGTAAGTTTGAGCGAGATGATCCTGTCTATTGTAATAGCATCCTATCGACCGCCGTCATCGCCTTCCGGCCGCTGCATGTCAACGAGGTGGTTGGTATTGTGGATCTCCCGCCTGAAGTTAGCCCAGAGGTCATCATAGAAAAGATGTGTGCTCCATTCTTGGAAATCAGGGAGAAAACGGTGTACTTCAGACATTGTACCGCGCGGACTTTCTCACGATGGACATGAAGCAGAACCAAGAGGTGTCACAGGAGAATGCGAAGATGATTGAAAGGTGTTTAAAGAATGTGTTGAAGGTCTCTGTTTGTAACGATGAGCCTATGTCAGATAGCTATGCGACAACATTCTGGCTGGATCACTTGTCCGACTGGGGACCCGACTCTGACCTGGACAAGAAGGCTAAATTGCGGGAGGCAGAGATAGTTCGCGACACGATGGCCTTGGTCATTGCATTCCTCAGCGATCCTTCGAGCTTAGTCCACTGGTTTGATATCCTCGCCAAACAGGAGCTGTTGCCGCAAGCCCTGACTAAAATGAGAATACTGAAGGTTTCTTTGACACAAAAGGTATCCCCCCCCTTCCCCCCTCCCTCCCCCCCCGGCAATACTGTTACTACTTTTCAATTCTGGTGCATATATATACCTCCAATGATGTGCGAGGACATAATACGTCTCTGTTCGGTTAGCTGACTACGGATTCGCTTCGCAGATGCAAAGCTTGGACGACAATGGAAACAGCAACAAACTGCAAGCAGACATTCCAATCCGGCATCTCACTCAGAAAATCCAAGAGCTCATATGGTTACTCAACTTTCACCAGTTGTTGGAAGGCCCTGCGGATCTCAACCCAAAGAACACTCTTCTGTTTTGTCCCGCCAACAACACACTGAGGAAAATGCTCCTCCCAAAAGGCTTTCCGTGGCTAGACAGCGCTCTAATATTAACAAAACCAAGTGTGGAACCACTGAATAACTCTCTGTACATTCGCTATGACCACCATGGTTGGGTTCGATGCTGTGCGTACTCACCGGACGGGAGACTCATCGTATCTGGGTGCAATGATGGTAAAGTGTGGATTCGGAATGCTGAAACAGGCTTGGTGCAGAAAGTTTTCAACACCTTGAACAACTTTGTACAGTGTGTCGTTTTTTCCGGTGCTGATGCAGGGCTTATGGCGGCCTCCAGCTACACTAAAATCGTCCTTTGGGATGTCACGACGGCTCAACAAAAGAAAGAACTGAAGCTTGAAGCATTGAACAAGGAAGTATCTGAAGAGCAAGAACCTCCTTATATTCTCGATATCGCCCTGTCAGCAGCAGGGGATAAACTGGCAGCAGCTGCGGGGGACACTGTCCGAGTTTGGGACATTCCATCGTACGAGATGATAGAGTTGCCACCTAAGAGTGAGAATGAGCTAGAAGGCCTCTCAACGAAGTGCGTGAGATTCTCTCCAGGCAGTGAAGGGCTGCTTGCCTGGACCCAGGGACACATCATCATTATCTGGAACTTACATACTGGCGGTATGCAAGGCATTCTTACAGGGCACGAAGCTGGCATAAACGGACTTGCATTCTCGCCGAAAGGAAAGTTCCTCGCATCCGCCTCAGACGATTTCAAGGTGCGTATTTGGGATGTGGATACGAGGGAGCCGCTAAGAGTTCTGTCTGGTCATACTAACTGCGTCGTTTCGGTCTCCTTCTCGGCTGGCGGAGAACGTCTTGCATCTGCGTCATGGGATGATACTATTAGAATCTGGGATATAGTTTTGCCAATATAAAAAGACAGCGACGAGCACCCTCAAAAGCCAGCGCAGGTCTTGAAAGGCCACAAGGATTTGGTTGTTTCAGTATCATTTGCACCTCAGGGGCAACATGTTTTATCGGCGTCACGAGATTCTACATTGCGCGTGTGGGACATTGAAAATATAAATCCAGCAATCGACACTTTATCCAATGAGGCACAGGTTGATTCTGGCAGGGGACATATGACGCCTATCTGCTTCGTAGCATTCTCGAAGGACGGACAACTGATTGCTTCAGGCTCAGATGGCGGTTTAATCTGCCTCTGGGGCACAGATGATGGGGCCTACATACGCTCTTTCTATGAAGATGGCACGACCAGTGATGTCCTCTCCCTAATGTTTCCACACAATCCGAAGTTGAAATTTCTTGTCGCGACATATAAGGACGTCGTTCGCATATGGAACACAGATTCCGGAGATTTGATGAAACTCGTGGGGCACTCTGACTTGATAAGAGCCACGGCCATCTCACCCGACAACCGGCTTGTGGCGTCGTCATCCGACGACATGACCGTCCGATTGTGGTAAATATCCGACTTTGTAGACGGCAAGAATGAGGCTGGTAAAGTAATGGAGACAGACCAAGTATTCGAGAGCCATGAAGACTGGGTGTTCTGTGTCTCTTTCTCGCCCGACGGGCGGTACCTAGCGTCCGGAGGAGATGACTTCAACGTCTTAATCTGGGACCTGGAACATGACAAGGGCAAGGGCAAGAAAACACCTGATAAAAGATTGTACGACAACAAGCTCCGTTAGTACATCCGGGCTATAGCGTTCATGCACGATAAAAAACACCTAATCTCCTCCACATCTTCGCGCAGGGCAGACATTGCGATATGGGACTGGCAGACAGGGAAATGCCTGCAAATCCTGCCACGAGGGGAGGTTGATGATGACATTCAACCGTTTACGTCGCTGCAGATCGATGTGCAGTATCCCAATGTGCTCATCACTAACCTTGGCTCCTGGCCGCTTGATATGGACTCCCTGTTGAAGCAGCAGCAGGAACTAACAATACTTCGGCGGCCGCTTCCTGCGCAATGGTGTCCTTGTGGTCTAAGTGATGACTGCAGCTGGGTCACATACGAGAATAAGAATATTATATTCTTACCGAAGTCGTACCGCCCCACTAGCGGCTACCAGTGCCAGGTCCATCGTCGCTGGATGGTGATTGGATCCAACTCTGGTCAAGTGATGCTATTCAAGTTTGCAGAAGGCGAAGAATCGAAGACTTCAATTTCACCTGGGTCGAAGGCGATATCTGGTTCATAGCAGCGGAAATGAGGAGTTTGTCGTTGCAAGGATTGGAAGCTCAGGAGAAAGATAGGAATCAAGAGACATAGACTAGGATTATCACAGTGATTGGTCGTGTAGTAGTACTAATCGTTTAATGATATGCATTACATAACCATGGTTATTAATAAATATAAATAACGTTCTGCCGCATGCTACCGCACTTAAGTTTGGCTAATTAAAGTACCAACAATAGCGAAACCAATTTTTATCTTCTCTTGAACACAGAACATCCTTTGGAATGCAACGCCTCTACTTTTAATTGATAAATCCGCCAACTCGGCCATATCTTCCCCGATGTTTCGATAAATGACCACGAAGGACCAAGTTTTGTGGTCGCGGTCAATTTGAATGGGCCGGGGGCAAGCAACCACCGATTGAAGGCAAGACCCCTATATTTCCAACACACGAAGAAGCCTTGTGTCCAACTCGATGTATATACTTGTGTTAGCATCGCCCATTTGGCGACCCGCAGATAAATGGCCAATTTTTAAAAAAAGATGTGGATCTCTTCGTACATGAGGGTCGAGGGGCCATACACGCACACCTGGCCATTCTAATGTTTTTTGGGGGGGGGGTATATATGGCTAAGTACCATCCTGTTTGTTCTAAATCGTTATTTGTATAACCATCTAGCACCCTCATTATTCCACCTGGATATTCTCGGATTGTCTTTTACTTTACTAGTAATTTCTTTTCTAAATAAAGCTTATCTTTTAAAATGAGCTTCGGTTCAACAGATAATGTAGGCCTTACATCGGTTGCTATCCAATGTTCAGCTTGCAGAATACTCAGCTATATTCCTTCAGATGAATTCAGTGTTGATTTTATTAGGAGTAAGGTTAGGGATAAGACGCTTTTATGGTCCTGTTTGAATTGTCGAAATCGCGCCCAAAGCATGCTCACATCTCACATCAAACTTTCAGGTTTATTAACATTTTGCTCATCTTGCAAGGAATACAAAAATTTGGCCCTCACCGAAGCGACTCCTGAAAATATTGCAATTTGTTCAACAGGGAATGCTGTTTTCACTTGTTACGCCTGTCGAGCTTCACAAGCTCAGACAACCAAAAAGTAGTTTAGTTGTTGCCATGTTACCACAGGAAATTTTTATATTGGTGAATTGAGAGAATTGATAAAAGGGGGTTTGTTAGAGCATGTGACTATGCTATGCAAATAAAACCACTTCCCATCAGAACTGAAATTTAACAACTGTGCAACTAGATGCTATCGTACCTGTCTTGTTTGGACTTTAAGTGCTACTTTTGAATGTGCTTTGATTGAACAAAAGAACTCGCCTGCAGAAGTTGTCGTTAAGAGACTACAGTTAGCATTCGAATTATACTTACGAACAACATAAACAGACAGGACAAACCCGGTTTCTGAACTTGATACCTGGCATAATTTGCCAAGTATAGTTTTGATTTTTATAGAAATATAATCAAAAAGTAATTTCCAATGTCCTATCTCACCTTTATTCACCTGTATCTTTAGTTTCTTCCATGTCTTCATAATCACGTGAAACCCCTCAGTCGTACTAAAATTAATTTGTGCCTGGTATACAAGGCGACATACAATAAGTTATTAAATTATTTTGGACCTCAAGGCCGACGACGACAATACACAACAGGAATTGCAGCCAATACAGCAATATGGCGTCTTCAGCTTCTCGAGGCGGTACTGATCGCATGATTCATCAAGACTACATCGCGCGAATACGATATTCCAATGCCTTACCACCACCCCCCAATCCCCCGAAACTGCTCGATATACCAAATACTGGTCTTTCCGGCGGCCAATACACTACACCGGGTTTTGCATCCCGTTTAGCAAGAGATCAGCCTCTTAACATTGAAGCTGATGCTGAACTTGGCATGCCCTTGGACTTGGTTGGAATGCCGGGAATCTTTGACGGAGATGAAAGTTGTAAGTGAAGTTAGATCGACTACTAGATTATTGCTTATGCTTTTTATCAGCCATCCAAGCTCCATTACATCCACCTGTACCTCATCCACACGATCGCGCTCTTCTCAAACCTTTATCCACTCTTGGCAAGCCGAAGTTCTCAGATTCTGGGGTGTCTTTCTTGCGAAGAACAGAATATATCTCCTCTTACACATCAAAATCTCGATTTGACTCTACGACATCAAGAACCCTAATCAACAATACAGGAAGCCACGGGAAGAAAACTGCACAGAATTTGGATCGCGAATCACCAGAATATATCAAGAGTCAAGTCGAAAAGAGTTTCCAAATAGCAGCGTCAAATCTTAAAGACCGGACTCGAATCCGACATCCCACCAAGCGCAATCTGAGGCTAGGGGGCGCACACCCACTTCTGCCTGATCTCGATGCTTTTCCAGATGCAGGAGGCTACTTGACCGTCAAATTCCTCACCAACCCTGTTCCCCCAGCCTCAACCTACGACCGCCGTCTTGAGTGCAGTATCCTACGTCCTATCCCACACACTGACGAAGAGCAAGAAGCTCTAGTCGAAGCCAAGAGGTTACATGTGCTCGACCCGGAACGCAATCCTGCTCCAGATGACACCTTGGAATATGAATATTTTCTCGTCGAAGACCCTGCGGACGCTCCCAGATTTAAGCGCAAATACGATGTTTTTGACTCGGACAACGATGATCCTTCGCTATGTACTAGAGTTGATGAAGACGGAGAAGGAATTATCCGATTCAAACGCATTCGAGCCTACGAACAGGCCTCTCAGCTCGGCAACAATGACACAAAATACGACGAAGAAGTCGTGATCGCTCTGCATGACGGATCCGATGGTTTGAGACAGCGAGCGGCATATTATTATCCGTTGCTTCAAAGATCTGCGATCAGACCACAGAGGAATAAGAATATTGCTCGGAACCGAGGGGGAGGAAATCAGGACGCTGAGTCAAGCAAAATCATGGATTTAGCAGACATCAAGATTGCAGATCTGAGTGAGGAGCAGAAAAAGGCGAGGGATAGGTTTAAGGATGATCCGACATATACTCAGCCTGATGGTGAGGTTGAGGTTGATGGAGAGGGAAAGGATGATGAGGGCGAGACACAGCAGGGGGAAGATGCTGATGCTGAGGCGGATGAAGATTTAACCTCTGATTGATTCCTCTTTGGCTTTGCGTGGGCGCTAAGAGGAGTATTCGAGGGAGGCATAGCACCTGGTGTTTATTTTTTTTCCCCCCAGAAGTATAACATGCAGATTATCTTAAATGGGAAATCTCACATTTCCAATAAAAGTAATTCAGGTTTGCAATCGCCCTTGAAACCACATTTTATGTCATAAAATTCCTTAGCCATGTTATTTCTTAAGCGTTTAACAAATGCATAGTACTGCAGATGACTAGACTCGTAGTTATTAATGCAGCAACTCATGTTTTCACACTTCTAGACAGTAACCCATCCACACATCGCTCAATACCAACATTATACCTCACAATGCAACCTAAACTACCTACTCTCCTATAACCCACTTCTTAATTTACCCCACCTCCATAACCTCTCCCTTTCAAATATCCCATCTCGCGCCATAATACTCAATTCCGCTGCACGCCCGCTGTTTACACGCCGCTTCCCCTGCGCTAATAAAAGCGTTCGGTCCAGAGATGTAGACCCAGGTGTTCCTTTTCTCACTTTCTGAGTGTAGGGTTTCGTCTTGTGGTTGGAGGAGATGGTCGAGCGTGTTGCCGATAGAGAGGCGAGGGTGGTTGTTGCCTGTGATATGGGTTATGATTTGGAGATTAGGGGTGCTGGTCTCTGGTTTGTTTTAGTTTGCTGCGCATGGGTCGGTGGTTGATATATTGGGGAGGAAAGGAGGAACAAACGCTGGAACTCCGGCAGCTCGACAAAGTCATCTTCTCTTATGCTCCAAACCACTACACATCGTTTCCAGATCCTCTCTCTCTTGACCACAAATTCCTTGCCTGGCCCTTTTGCCGTCTCTGCCATTCTATTCGTCGAGCATTTCAATCTGGAATCAGGCTCTGTATATGATGCTGAGGAATATTGGCTGTCTAATTCTTTGAAGGCACCTGTGATAGCTAAGGCACCACTGATACCTGTTCCAGCTACAAAGCAAATAACTATATGATAGCGTGACGGGTCTGCCGTAGTGAAATAAGGGCCTTCGAGACGTAGGGAAATGGGTAGTGGCTTTTTTGCCAAAGAATTTCCAATATTACCCCCAAATGCTCCTTTTGTTTTATTATTATTTTGCTCTTCATCAATCAAGCTTGCCAGTTTTTCCGTCCACTCTAAAGTGCCTTTTTTCTTCTTTAATTTCCTGACCGCGCCGAGAAAAGAAGGCACCAATCCCTCATCCATAGCTGCGGGGACAGCTGGTAACGAAGCAGCTTTTCCACTTTTGCGGAATAGGAATTGAATGACGATGTCGTGTTCGGATGGAGAGGTGTTGGCATTCTGGGAGGCGAGATGGGTTGTTGTAGTGAATGGGTGGAGTTCACGGATTGAGGAGTCCGAGTGGTAGATGTAGAAGTGAGCAAGTGGGGAGGTGCAGGCGCAGCCATCAAGACGACGACGGGGCAGGGGTATTGTTAAGCTGGCGAGGTAAGTATGGTGTTGTTGGGGTGGAGGGCGGGAGGAAACTTACCAATACCAGCCTGTTCCATACGTACTGATAATACCATGTAGAGGGGCCCGGAGTTCGTATAATCGCATTAGCCAGTCGAGGAGCCACATCGTTAGACCGGGCGATATGCAGTAGAACATTGTACTTGCGTGTAAGCAGATAATTATCACGGCGAGAATTCCGAGGAGATGAGTGAAATAGAATAGATTGAAATGATGGTTTCGGATTGAGGGGAGAGTCGTAATTGCGATGAGGAGCATAAGGAGCCCAGTTGTAGTGCCGGTCCAAATTAAAGAAGCTCTCCAGACCCCAAGACTTGATCGACTTCCGGGCCATGTTTCGTTGTAGAGGTAGGTAGGGTTGAGTACTGGGTACACCCTTCTCAGGGTACTGGACAGAGCTCTGAATACTGGGACCCAGGAGATGTACAGAAGTCCATGGGTAAGTACAAGAGCAAAGAGGGTATATGCTGTAAGCATGTGGAAAGCAAGACCTGTGGCAACTGAGAGTTTAAAGAATGATGACAGGGCACTGTGTCTGGAGATTGGTACGAGCGCCATTCCCAGTGTTACACTGTAAACGAGTCAGCTTATTTGGGCCCAGTCAAGGTAAAAGATAAATCTGAGTGAAAAGGTGAAGATTTAATCTTTAACCACGGTTCATATACGACGACGAAGCTAAAGAGCTTATTTCATACTCGCACATATGACCTGTCAATGCAATGGCAGCCAGTCTCTTGTTCCCCGAGAACACTCCTCCTCCTAATCCTCTTTGCGTAAAGTAGTCCTTCAATTTTAACCACCAAATTCCAGTGATAACTCCGTATAATAAAAAGACCCAAAGGACGACAAGGACACCACTAAAAGTCAGTTGTTTCCTTAATAAAGGAAGCTTACCCGGGAAGATCGGTCTCCTCAAAATCTTGCGCATTGAGGGATGAAAAGCTCGTACTGACAACACAGCCGTCGATATTGCCAACCAACAATACCATACCACAACATGAAGCCGCGCCTGGAGTGGAAATAACCATTCTCCACATGTTCCAGCGTAGCAATGGTGGTTCGAGCGGTACGTAAGGCCTATTGAGAGGGCGAATGTGAGCGAAAGACTGGCTGAGAGCGGCCACAGACAGGTTCGCGGGGTTATCCGCGTCATTGAAATGGCATGGGCTTTTGGAAAAACCGCAAGGAGATTGGATGAAGAGGGATCCTATGCTACAGTTAGATATGAAGACGGGAAGATGGTAATGGACGGTGCCAACTGTGTAATTGCTGATACGGTCTAACAGGTCAGGGCTATCACGGTTGTCTCGAGGGCGAGCAAGAGCGTATCAAGTGCTAGCCTGGACCACACGTCACCGAAGATTATGAACTCTTCGCTTCAAAACACTCAATTATAGAAGCGTTGTACAGTCGGCTGTACGGGCATCCGATCATTCTCGTGGCCTATCTGTGGAGATGATCTCTTCCATAAACAGAGGGGAAAGGCAATTCAAAAACTTGACCATAATCTTCCTTGAAGGAACAAATACGCCTCGCCAAAACATAACTTCTATTTCGTGAACAGATGCTTGCAACTGTATCATGTGAATCATCATCTGCTGACTTGAACAACTTCCTTCTTCGGTCCCTCTCCTTGTAATTGAAGTCGTGGGAATGATAAACAGAGTGGCGTAATCCAAGGTCTGAGAGGCAAGACCACAGAGTTCACTAGGCCCGGTGCTCTCATGATCCGGCTCAGCACCACATGTGATTTGGTGCAACAAGTCAATCGATGCGTGGTGGCAAGTCTGTGGGTTGAGAAAGCTATGGGGCTATGTGCAGAGGCGTCAGGCCAAGGGGGCCTCCTTCCGTGACATTTAGCTATAGGCGTCGGAAAGCCGAACCGTGGAGACAGGACTCATACTCCTCTCGAAGGCACCACCGTAAAGCTCAGATATCAAGCTCCCTCGATGCATACTACTAAATATGGCCGGAGGGTTCTGCCAGACCAAAGAGGGACACTGGGTCGTGGAAGGATTTTCTCCAGTTGAGTGCTGACTAAGCGGGCCCTGTTCTTTGGCTCTTTACTCCTGCATTAATATCGTTGCTTGAGAGACTCCTACCTGTTCTTGGATCTTGGGTTGGAGAATGAAGGCATCACGATTGTTGAATATCTTTTGGGGGTCTTATCAACAGCCAGAGCCAGTAGCAATAAGCAAATGCTTGATGTGAATATGCTCTCTATAAATCACGAATT
Organism: Chlorociboria aeruginascens; assembly: GCA_002276475.2. Taxonomy (NCBI): domain Eukaryota; kingdom Fungi; phylum Ascomycota; class Leotiomycetes; order Helotiales; family Chlorociboriaceae; genus Chlorociboria; species Chlorociboria aeruginascens. The sequence goes on along the minus strand of NCSK02000220.1, from coordinate 32,930 downwards.
TGCCATCTTTATCGACTCTATCTCTCCCCGCCAACCCTTCCTTCGCTTTTGATATAAAGCATAGCCTAAAGCTTATGTTTGCTCTCTAAACACAAATGTTCTCTTCAAAACAAGAAGTAGCGCAAGCTCTTCTAAGTCGGTGGGATGAAATTGATTTATAGCAAAAGATCTACCATTATTACAATTACGTCAGTATCACTTGGCCTAGATGCTTATTGGAGTCAATATCTTAGGACCCGAGAACATTGACCTTTATATCAGCAGACCCAAATTAGTCTTTCTAATTATTTGTTGCCATTTCAGCTCCCACTGTGAATTGATTTTGACTCTCCCCCTTTTATTTTTTTTTTATTTTTTTTTTAAAATTTTTGGTTTAAAAAGCAAGTTTCAATGCCAACCTCAGGAAAATCACCAAATTCATAAAAGCTTGCTATCATTATTCCATCTCTGGTACAACCAGGTGTCAAAGCACAAGCCTCTTACCTGTTGATAAGAACCTTCTTACTCCTTAAGTACCCCTCTCCTCCCTCCTTACCCAAACAATCAATCACAGTCACACGTACCAACACCACTCAACTACCACTTCATTATTCACTCTCTAACTCCTGACCCCTCAAATCTACTTTCATATAAAATCCCTGTTCATCCAAAGAAGAAAAGAAGAAAAAAGTCATTTCTAAAAATTACATTTCACCAGAATATAATTCTACAACTATTCCTAATTACCCAGTAGCATAAATCAAGATATCGCTCTCCATTCCTCATTCATATCATTAGAAGCTCTTCCCCTTTCAAAAAGAAAGAGAGGAAGAAGCGCGAAACAGTTATTGAAAATGAATGTTTTTGTTATTATTTTAATTAATTTTGTCAAGAATTAACCACGACAGGCTCAATATCAGTACTAAACGAGTAATATCGGTAGCATACCGGTAGCATATCGGTGCCTTTAAGAGGGTCGTTTTCGGAGTAGGAATATGACTCGATTTGACTCAATAAGATGACTTAATATAAGTCAGATGGGCTAGGGACTAGTATAAATATTATTGTACCCTAGAATCTCTTCTACTTTTAGATAGACTAATAATACAACTCTCTACTCAACTCTCATTGAATACCCAATCACATGCAATCCGTTGCACCTGTAGACTTTACAGTTCAATAAATTTCCATGGCTCGATTCTCCCCCTTACCCTCACACCCCAGGAATACAATCTTCCCCAAGTCTAGGAACCCCAGTTTTCATTTATAGACTAACAAAGCTTCCCCACAAAGTGAGCAAAGCAATTTAACTCCAGAATCCTAACATCTTAAACACATGTCCTGCCTCCAAATATAATGTCACATGTATATATTTATAAGCAGGAAAAGGGGCTCAATCTTCGTTCCTCTAGATTCATCTTAATCAGGTCCCTTCTGACTTCATCTTCTCCGATAGACAGCGAAACACAGCTGCAGACCCGCATTCCTTAGTAGATACCTGTTTCATTTACTCACTCACTGCCTCCTTCCCGTCCTTTAAATTTATAGTTATATAAAGATTGCACAAAGAGCCTGTTAAAAGCCCCATTCTCCATCCTTATCTCATCCACCAACCTCAAACCCAAAAGTCCTTGCGTTTCCAAATCCCACTCAGTTGGAATGCTTTTCCTTTTGTTCCTGCCCCGCCACCGCCTCCCTACCTCTCCCCCCAGAAAACAAATGAATATCCCCTCCCAATCCTCCATTCGCTGCCATCCCCCCGAAAACATTTACTGTAATCAAAAGTTTAGCACTCAAGCTCAAAAAACCCTCCACCGTAAAATATACTTCTTGGTTCCACAATTTATCCTCTGTATGCCCTTGGTACATACCAAGGATCTCTAAACCTTTTTGGAGGTTAAAAATGAATCACCCCTTTTCTTATTAGCTTTCGTTTACTCCTCCCCACCCCTCACCACCCACCGTCCACCGCCCAACTCTTCATTTTGCATCGAGCAGGTAGGTTCTTTGGCGGCAGAATTAATCCAGGGTGCACCAAGTGAAATGGAGTGATCTACAGCTTGTCGGATAAAATAAGGAGGGAATTGTTGACGTGGAGGAATGACATCCGGCCAAGTTAGTGAGTCTTGGATGAGAAACGAGATTAAGGCGAAATGGAAGTATATATTAAGCTTGTTATATTATCTACATTCTCGCCCTCTTCCCTCTTCCCTCCTTCCCATTCCTCCTTCCCCCTTTCTTCCTTTGTCAGTTTCCAGCAGCTGTACGCACCAATATCAATATCAATGCTCTTTCATTCTTTTTTTCTTCCTTCATCATATGAACATCGAACCAGTCCCTAACAAAACTCAAACCCCAAGAACTCCATATATAGTCATTCCTTAAACCCTACAATAAACCTTTGATAGCCATCCAAGGTCAGTTTCTATGCCATGCCATGCAATACGCTCGCTCAAGTCAATATATACCCGTGTCCTAGTTACATCCTAGAGCTTCTGTGGATACTTATACATTTATGGTTGGTGGTGAGGAGACGAAGAGGATAATACGGGCGAGAGTATTAAGAGGTATTGAAACCGATTATTTCCCTGTCGTCGTCGATGATTCTACCGTATCTAAACTCTCGGTCAGTTTACATAACACAAGGTGGGACAGGGAGATGTACTCTAACAACAGTCTAAAAAACCAAACCTCCAAATCTTCATTCCTGAGCACCTTGTCCGCCCAATCTTTACTTTGTAATGCAATCCGTTCTGCCTCTTTCTTCCCCTGCGGCTCACCCGCAAACCATCTAACTGCCTCCACCCACTCATCACCCTTCAAACTCAGCGGTATAAAATGCGCCCAAGGCTTTAACCATTCCTCATGCCATTCCCTAAAGATCGCCAGCTTATACACTAAACTCTTACTCTTCAAAAACGCATAAAACCTTCCGCTGAAAGCATTCCCATCAATATCAAGTAGGTACTTGTATTTCCATGCATCTTCTTGTTTAGCTGTCTCTTTTACATCGAAGAATTCTTTTTGCGCGTTGCAGTCCCCTTCATCGCATTGCCCAATGTAGGAAAAGAAGATGTCGAAGATATCTTTATAGTCTACACGTGGAACGGATTTGATTTCCCAGTTTTCTTCCTTGCCTTCTTCGGCATGATTGACGAGGATTTTAGCTTGGTCCACAGCATTCACTTTCTGAACTAGTCGTTGGCGATGTTGGCGTCGCCATCCTCCATTTCGACTGAATCCTCCGGTCGTGGAACCCCTCCAGTAAATTTTGTCTTCTTTTTCTGCCCAGTCAAAATCGTTGCTCCCGTTGTAAGGGACTTTGCCATCCCAATACCAGGGAGATGGGTAGAGGATGTCGGAGAAGGAAGAGATCTTAGATTGGGAGAAGATTGGGAACAGATCATGTACAACGTTGAATGCATTAGGACGATCGAAAAATCCATACGTTTCACCGAATGAGGGGCTTTGACAGATATCGGAGAAAGCTGTTTGGTTGTATATGAACCCAAGCTCCCCCACAGCATAACCTATCGTATTGTCCTCTATGGCATCTTCGAGGGATCTTGAGGGTGAATCGGGTGGGCACGACATCCTTGAATGGCTCCACGTCTGTTGGTGAGCAAACACATTGAATCGAGTCGTCTGATATTCCGGAAACCTAGTCCCATCACCAATATCCGTCGGCTTTTTTGACCAAGAATTTCTCGGCGTAGCAACGGCACCGGCGGCCGGCATATATATATCCTTCGCCCTTGTCACTAACCGTGCAAGGTCATCGTGAGGCACAACCACTCGAGGTTCATCGTGAACATTGAAACAGAGATCCATATCGGGTAGATATTGGACGAATTCCTTAATCATTCCCAACTGCGCTTCTTGCATCCATCCCCTCCCCCCATCAATCTTTGTATGCGTGCCTCCTCTTATTGCCAGCCCGATCAAATTATTATCGTATCCCAAAGCTTCCCTCGCTCGTGCCCTTATCGTCGCAGGTTTCAATCCCCAAAACGGCGTCATGGATTGATGTATTGAATCATACTCGTCAATCAATTGCACGTTCTTCGATTTTGCAAATGCAAACCACTTATCGAAATTCGGCGGTGGGGATATGCTATATCGTCTTCGATATTCTGCCACTGCTTGTTCGAGAGTCTGCGATTGACTCGCCAGCGTCCGCTGTAAATCCTTCTCTGCATCGGCGATAAGCTGCCATACCGGATGTGACGCGCCAACTTGATAACCTTCGGCCTTCTCGGTATCAGTGACAGGTGCTTGGGCAACTTGGACTGCTTGCTCTGCTTCGGGGAGGTCGGGGACTTGTGGAATGGGATTCACACGGCCTCGATCTCTAAAAGATTGTACGGAAGGGGGCTGTCGTAAGCAGTAGAGAGAAAAGGCAGCGAAGATGACGAGGCCAATCACCAGCAGAAGCTGTCGGGATCGCATTCTTCTCCGCGTTCTTATAAGTATGGAGTTGAAAGAAGGGACCTTGGAGGCTTCATGGTCTTCAACGAACAGTCGACTGTTCACCCACTCGCTTTGAGCACTGGAGCGGCGACGTGCATGGCCCATAATTTGGGCTTAGACGGCCGAGGCCTTCCCTGGTTTTCTCCTCCGAGTTGTGATCCCTGAAAATCTGTGGGCGATTGCTGGTTTGCCGCTGCTGTTAATGGGGCCCCTGGCTCTGCATTATTGGCCCTGAAAATGGGGAGGAAAGGGGGGGGAGGCCGAAAACAGGTCAAGGCGACGGATATGGCTAGGATCGGATTGAGAGGACTGATGATTGTTGTATATGGAGCGCAGAAGCGTTCTTAAGTACAAGCCTTAAGGTTGAGATCTAAGATCGACTTCAGGAATTATTGGCATTTCTCGAACAGCGTCAGATCCGCAAAGCTTGTTTCGTTACCCTCGGCATTAGGTAGGTGCTGTACACGTTGTAGAGTGTAGGCTGGAAGAATTAGATATGAAAATAAAGGCACACACACACACACATATATATATACGACATAAAAATATAAAATAAAATAAGTTATCGTATTGTCGTATTTTTATTAGATGTCTACATAAAATGGAAGCTTTATTTTATTCACGTGATTCGCCTCCTTAAGGTATAGCCGTACCCGGAAACAGAAGCCCTTGACAAATCCAACGTCAGAACTCAATTGCATTTAAACTTCCCTTCCCTATGACTTATCAGATCCCGGGTTTGCTAATCGGGGCGTTTTAAATTCATACAGTATATTGTTTATGATAAGGAAACATAAAATGTCGTCTTTGCAAGAACAGGGTCTTCCGGAATATGATGCCGTGAAGGATGGCTTGAGGAAAGGAGATCCACATCATTCTGCTTGTAAGACCCTACTATTTTAGCCATTATTGAGAGGAACACTTGAATGCTTTTACTTTGGTTATTATACTTTTAAACTGTTCAGCCTTGACAATTACGCCTTCTCAGGGGGATTGTATGGCGAGAATGATGAGTTGGGAACGCTGAATCGGTTGACGAATGGAAGAGTGGTGGAGGCAGCGAGAAGTGAGATTGTGGCTGGGACGAGGTTGGTTCTCAAAGAATTTCTTTATACATGCCTATACTTCTTGCAGGCCGCTTCAACGTGATCCCGAGGAAGTAATGGATATTGGTAGTTCCAAATCCATCAATCCCCAAAACCTCATCTCTCTAACCCCCCTCAGAATCTCACTCAACCTCCCCCTCTCCCTACAAACCCCCTCCCAAAAATCCTTCTTCAACCGGGCTCTTTTCCACCAAGACCTAATCCACAAAGCGCCGCGCATCGTAAACGACGATATCTGGACCTTCAACACGCAAATATCAAGTCAGTGGGACGGACTGCGACATTTTGCCTATCAGAAAGAGCAGAAGTTTTACAACGGGGTTACGCTGTCTGATATCCATGGTGAGGGCTTCATTGAGGGCGATACGACGAGAGATGCCCGGACGAGTGTGAATGGAATTCAGGGTTTGTATTTCCTCATATCCGCCTCCTGGGATTTAACATTCTGGATAGAGGAATGAAGAAAGGCAATTGACATGGAACAGCCATCGCAAAACAAGGTATAATCGGCCGCTGCATCCTAATCGACTATCACACTTGGCGTCTCTCCCTCCCCAACCCACCGCCCTACGACCCCTTCACCACCACGGCCATCCCCCTCTCCACACTCCTCTCCGTATTGGAATCCCAAAAGACAACCATCAAATTCGGGGAGTATGTCTCTTTCCCCTCCACTTCCCCTTCCCCTTCCCCCTTCCCAAGTTCTGCACCACTAAGAAAAGTCCCCCAGCATCCTCCTAATAAGAACCGGCTACGGCGCCGCCTACAATCTCAAATCCGAGGTTGAACTAAGCGCTCTAAAGTCCATAAACCCCCCATATCTAGGCGGCGTGCAGCAAAGCGAAGAGATGCTCCGCTGGATCTGGGAGAACTTTTCCGCCGTTGGCGGCGACCAGCCGAGTTTCGAGTGCTGGCGTTAGTTTTCTGTTTCCTTCTTCTTCTTCTTCTTCTTCTCCCTTATACACCTCCCTCTTTCTTTTCGATATTTCCCATCCCCATCCCCTCTTACTAGTTCACGAAGCCAACCCAAAGGAGAAGAGAAACAACGCTGACATATGAATAAAATAAACAGCCACGCAGCAGTCCTGGTCTCTCCATGAAGTCCTGCTCGCAGGCTGGGGCATGCCGATCGGCGAGCTCTTCGACCTTGAGGCTTTGAGCGAACAGTGTAAGAAAGAGGGACGATGGAGTTTCTTCTTGACGAGCGAGGTCTGCAACGTGCCTGGCGGAGTAGCGAGTCCAGTAAACGGGGTAGCTATTTTTTAAGGCGGGAAAGCGCGGGGCGGAGAAAATAGGAGGATATTTTGGTTATTCAATAGAAGTTAAAAAGCATTGGTCATGAATATTTAGGTATGAGGCCGATCTTTATAATTGTAGGCATTGTCTTTCGAAGGAATTGGTAGCGGAGGGCCTTGATAGCGGAATGGGTCTTAAGACCTATATTATTGAAATTTCGCTAACTTTTTTTTTTTTTTTTTTTGGAAAATCTTATAAAAATAAATCAGGAATCAAAACTTCATTTACTATAATAAAACTTGGGATAAATCTAAATATCTGGTATATTCTAACTCTAGACATATAGATAGCCGCCAGGCTTCAAACCCTTGCTTTTTGTCCAACAATAAGAAAGAATCAATAAATCATCGTGTATGAAATGCGAAGAACGTTCTCCTGTAATATTTTCACCGCAGATATGGTTTAAGAGCGGAAAGGAAATCCCCTCATCTGGGTTCATTGCCGATGCGTGTGTACAGGACGCTACGGAGCGGTACCGTGTCAGTGCAGATAAAGCAATCTTCGGGAAGACGCTGTGTCCTATGCTGCTGAAGATGACGTGGATGAAGACTCACTGCAGCACTTACAGATCTCCTTCTTCTCTCCAAAGAATCCAGACCAAAATTTCATGATCCTCTCTTTCCTTCTTTACCCAAATCCGGCCTCCCAACCATAACCCCATCACCGCTAACACCCATCCACTGTACATCCCTTAGCCTTACCTCCTTATCCTCCCCTGTACGTAAAGGCGAGATCTCCACCCCACCTTGACCAAAATAAGTAGCTCCAACAGTAACAATAACACTACTGACAAGCCTCTGGTTTCTTATCCTCATGAGATCTTGTATTACTTTCCCACCGCCCTCGATCATTAGACTCTCGATCCCCCTTCCCCTAAGTTTTCCGAGAAGGAATTCCCAGTCCAATCCACCGTCTGGTAGATACCGGGCTGCGGGTATGACATACCCGCCATATTCCTCCACCACTTTTCTCATTTCCTTTCCTCCTTCCCCCTCTCCCTCTTCTCCCGTAACCCAACAGACCGCCCTGCCCTCCCCCCTCCGCGCAAGCTCAAACAACTTCCCTCCCTCATCTGCCCTCCACCGCCCCCTTGGATCCAGAATCAACGGTCTTGGCTCCTTCTCAAACCCAACGATGTTAGCTCCATCCTCAGCAAACCTAGTATTCAAGCCCGGATTATCAGCCATGGCGGTGCCGACTCCAACTAGGATGGCGTCGTGGCGCGAACGCAGGTAGTGCGACATTTCTTTCGTGGCGCGCGAAGATATAGCGGTGGGGAAGTTGTGCCGGAGGGAGATGAACCCGTCGAGGGATTGGGCGTAGGTCAGTGTCAGGTGGGGTAAGGACGACTCGGGGATTGTGGCAGGTAATGGGGACTGGGGACTTTCGAGGAGATAGGTTGAGCGTTCCGGCGGGAGGAAGGGCTCGAGTGCTTGGCGGAGTCTGGATAGCTATTAGTATTGTACTGTGGCCTAGAATGGATGTTACAATGAAGAGCTTACTCCGGTGAGCAGAGACATGGCACGAGCAGATTAGTGTGGGGAACTGGGGGTTTGAAAGGTTTGATTGGGGGAGGAGACCTTAAAAGGTCCATGTTGGGGATATTCTGTTGAATGAGTGTTTATGGTAGAACTTGGAGAGACGAGGATGAGTTGAAATTGTGGGACATTTTTGAGTAGCGGCAGGTGTAGCTACATCCGACTGGACCATAGGACATTTTTATCCTACTCTCGATTATAACTCACTATAACGAGATTTTAAAACAAGATGATGTATTAGAACTTTGTTCATTATTCTCAACCCATTTTTTATACCAAAGGCTTTTTGTTAAGAGCAGATACAGCCAAAATACATCGCCTGATTCTGTCAAACCAAGTGGGACAAGGCTGGAGTTCAGCCTCGTCGTTTGGCTTGGCACTATTTTGATCGGATCTACTTAGGTACCTAGACAGCTAGATACATAGGTAAGAAACTCTATGCAAACTTAAAAACACTTTTGGTATTTACATGGCATCCCCTCACTCATCTTGACGACTCACACTCCGTCTCCTCATTCCTGGCGTCTGCATCTCAACAGAACGACCCAATCTATCACTCCTTCCTTCCCCTCTACTCTCCCTCCTCTTCAATCCACCCTCTCCTCTCTCTGCAGCACCCTCATCACTATCCTCCTGTGTATCAATAAAAACACCCTCACTCCTACCCACTTCCTCAGCTTTGCCCTGCACATCATCAACCTCCTCGGCATCCAAACTCTCCCCATAATTCCCACCCACAGAAATCATCGTAAATGGGCTCGCCGTCGGAGCATCCAGCAAGCCCAACTCCTCCTGCGTAAACCATCCCGGCAGCACAAACGCCCTAAAAGGAATCAACAGGAGAATAATAATGGGAAACCCCACCGCGGCTATCGTTTGCGTGATGGCGAACGTGGCTCCAAATCCTATAAGCTGTATGGCGACGAAGACCCAGATTGCAAGACGGCGATTGATACGTCTGAGAGGATCGGAAGCGGGGGTGAGTGATTTGTCTTTTAGTAAGAAGAGGATTTTGAGCGTCATTCCGTTGCCTTCGAGGGCTTGAACGCCCATTACGAAGAAGAGACCAGCGAGCACGCCTTGCGGAATCAAGTGCAAGACCACTAGAAGAGGCCCAGTCATTGTCCCTAGAGTGAGGAGACCTTGGGCTAGATTTGAGAAACGCTGCTCGACTACGTGGTCAATTTTCGTGACGACATGGCCTTTATTTACGCCTTCTTCGTTAGGGTCTGTAATGGTTTTTGTAACACATAGGGAATCGGTGTGGAAGGGCGCTTGGGGTATAAGTCCGTTGGGGAAAGGGATTCCAAGAAGACCGGCTACACCCGTGGTGAGGCCGAGGAGGAAGAGATCCCAATGAAATCCGGCGGGCTTGCGGAGGGGAAATTCGGTTCCCTGGGCGATGAGGGAGGAGACTGAACGGTTAACGATATATGAAAGTCAAGGGCAAGGGAGGAATACCGTTATGGTCAAAATAGAATAAAATGGTGAGGAGAATTGCGAAAGGTATGGCAATGAATACATCCGAAACTCTTATATCCCAAAAATGTATGAGCCAGCTCCTCTCAGTGGTCGGAAAGAAGGCTTTACTGGTAGGCAGCGTGTCTAAGCTAACAGCCCTCATTTTACCAATATGCACAAATCCAGTGAAGAAAATAACCGTAAGTGGCGTACCATAATCTTTAATAAAAACTCGAATATAGTGTTGAAATAGAGGACCTGTCCCGATGACACCGCAGAGATATCCTACCACGAGGACCAGGAGGGCGATAACGATGGAGAGATAGAATGCATCTCCTGATCCTTGACGAGTGAGGACTTGAATACCTTTTTGCAGATAGATGAAGGCAACGTAGAAACCGAAGATGTCGCAGGAGAAGCGGGTGACATATTTGAGAGCATTGCAGGCGTTGGTGATTGCCAGTATCCAGTGCATTGCCAATGACCATCTAGAGGAATCAACAGCTGCACAGTGAAGCACCAGAAAGAAACCTACAATCCAATTAAAGCCATGAAGGAGAAGTAATTCGCTCCAGTAGGTGTGATAATATCATAGACCGTACTGTCAAATCAGCTCCAGTACTCCGGTTCCAGGACAGAAAATGATTAAACTCACTAGTTGAAGACAGTGATAGGTCCAGTAACACCCACAATAACCAGAGGCTGAGCAGCAAACACCGCAAACACAATGCTGCCTAAAACACTTGCTAGGAGAACTTCGTTGACACCATAACTCATATGTGTTTTCGTGAACATATCGAGGGAAAAAGCTAAAGCTGGTAGAATACTATATCCCATTAACTTTTCACCTTTTCTCCTGCCACCCTCGTATGAGAAACGCACTTTGCGAAATACATATAAACCGTAGCGGGAATAACCCTATAATCCCAAGAATCCGTCCAATCGCTCCAATAATACGGTGCTCTTCTCTTCACATCATTGATCATCCCCCTGAACAACCGAACTCTCCACCATTTCGGGACATGTTTGCTTCTAGTCGAGGCATTGGTAAGGGTTTGGCGGCACGGGATACCATTCGAGGCGGAGGTGGAAGAGGAGGAGGGTTGATGGAAGGTTGAAGTCAAGGATTGGAGAGGGGGGCGCCATGATTTATGAGATTCTTGGGCCGGGGCTGAGGGGTATTGGGGGAGGGCATAGGTATTAATAGAGGCGGTTTGGGTCGCCATCCTCATGAAACTTAAAGGATTAGAAAGAGTTAAGATGGCTGAGGAGTCGGTATTTCACTATTTTGTGGGGTAATGCAGGTTTATGACGATTTTTGTTACGGCGCACGTAATGGAGGTCCAATCACATGTTTGGAATATGCCATGGGGGCCACAATTTTATATCTTCACATAATGAGGGCAGATATAAGTACAACTCATCGAATACGATATGGGTATCTTTAATGCATAAACAAGGCGTCATCGTCATCATCACCGGTTGAGCACTTAATGCTCAGCGGCAGCTAATAAAGCTCTTCTGTTGGCATCCTCTTCAACCCATCCCTTGATTCGGTCACCTACATCTCCAACTAAACGCTCGTATTGAGGTCCCGGGAAGAAGAGTCCGCAATGCGCTCCAACTTCATCAACTCCTTCCATGTACACTCTGACCCAGCACTTATCCCTCTGTCCATTCACTTGTGGAGGCAGCATACAGAATTTCTTATCACGTTTGGGTTTGTCGTCTTCTACCGGGCCTGATCTCTCTTTGGGTGGCTCGGGATTGATCGTATTTTGGCGTTTCTCTTCTTCTTTTGTCTCTTTTTCTCGTTGTTTCTGTTCTGCTTTTAATTGCTTCTCTTGTTCCTGTCGAATTTTCTTCTCTCGCTTCTCCACGAACTTCCGGCGGTCCTTGATTGCATTTTCGCGGTCCTTCACTGCTTGTTGGTATGTTTTCAGAACACGTTTATGCTCTTTTTCTGCAATTTTGCGAGCATCTTTATCAGTATACACGCTCAAGTCAATAGGTTCGGGTTCGGTAGGTATTTCAGGGACAGGGGGCAATGGTGGATCAGAAGCTGTTGTTTTCAGTTCTATAGCCGGCGGCTCCTTCTCCGATAGATTTGGTCCACCCATTGCCAAACTCTCGTAATCAGCATCTTCAATGGGCATCGAGTCGATGTGGCGCATTTCTGGTTGTTCCTGAATGCCCGAGTTTTCTCCAAGGTTTTCCATTTGTGTTCTAACTTGCGAAGCCTCTCCGTCCTCGAGCTTTGGTGGTGTCACAGTACCATCTCTATATTCCTCAACAGACATTTTGGGGGTCGCAGTCTGACCGTGAGTTTCATCGTGGGCAACACTCATGTCTTGCCTCTCTACCTCGATAGGTTTAAGCTGTCCATCTTCGCCCACCATTTGACCAGGAGGGATTTTTGGCAGTTTAGGTCGCCCAGTGCTAGCTGTGTAATAATTCACAAACCTTATGCGCCGTGTAGGCGCTCGATATCCCGGGCCATTCTGACGTGGGAGATTATCGACATCCTCTAAGGCTCGAAGCTTCGCATAGCGATTCTTTAGACCCGCATAATCCGCTAGACACCCTCCAAATTCTAAGTGCGACATAAAATACTGAGACGATGCAGTTGACAAGCCGTTGAATTTTGCAGATAAGGTAGCGCCATCAGCATGTTTACTTATGAAATGCATCACATTGCTCCACCCTTTTCTTTCTGGTAACCTGACATCATTGGGGAATGGTGGATTAAAATATGGATCATTTAATGATAGATCAGATACAGAGGACACGGAATTGATGATACCCGAGTCGGATGCAGATGGAGTATTATTGGATGTTGACGCAGATGCTTGACTGCCCGTTGAGGGAGTAATGGTTCCTTGTCCTGACCCTTTTCTTGAATTGGGAGGCTCAGGAGCTGGCCTAAACAGACTGCCTATTCCACTAACAACTACTCCAGGGTGCATTCCCAAGAATGGTGTATCGAAACTTATGGTGCCTAGGATTTGATGCCGAAAAGGTCGGCCTGTCGCTGGAGAATATGGAGGTCGGAGGGCGACTTCAGCAGATAAGATCCCTCCCATACTATGGCCAAGTAAAATGATATCGGTCATGGAGCTTTCATGGGGCTCTAGCCTGTATTGGTCTTCAGTATCAAGTATATGCGGATAATATACGAGGCTCACCAAGTACCAAAGTCATCTCTTGCAAAATCTATTGCCTTTCTCGACTTGTACCTGGGATAGATTTTGGTATGGACAACATGGGTGTCGGAGAGGGTGAGAGCAAGGAAATTATGAACATGGGCTGGAAAGCTCTGAAAGCTTGTTTCGTTTCCCATAAATCCATGTATGAAAATTAGTAGCAAAGTTCGGCGGCCATCTCGACTCGACTCCGAGGGCACCAGAGAATGGGTCGAAGACGATCTAGGATCATGCGAACGCCATTGCTCAGAGATCAGTTCGCTCCTCTTCACGTCATGCGAAGAGTATGGAGGAGGAGCTTGGCTGGAATCTTCTCGCGGAGGAAGAGGAGGGGCATTATCCCCTCTGGGAGCATATGGAGCTCCCTCTCGATCCTGTCGCGCTTTCTCTGCTAATTGAGCAGGAGTAGCCATCATGCATAATGTTGTTATGCTGAGGAAGATATGATGTTGTGGGGCGGGCCGGAGATGGTGGGGGGTTGACGAATCTGGGAAAGTTTACTTTCACCGCACACGTGTCGCGCGTCATGTAATAAGTCACGTGGTGGAAAATTAAGCGGTGGCGGTGAGAAGCGGCAAAAATCAGAATCGAGGCGTATATTTTCATGCTTCTTCTACCTGCCGAGTTAATCCTCTTCTCTCCTTAGCTTTGAATAGTTATAATTGAGGCATTTCACTAGGCCTTAGGACCTGATTATTGTACTCGTGACAATATTATATATAGTCGTAAAATGAGGATTTTATTGTCTATCGTGTCTACGCCGGACTTTTTATTATTATTGTTATTTATTTACGTCAACATATAATTTTATATAGGGCTGATACGTCAGCGATGTAGCTAAGTGACAGATGCCGGCCACGTACTGAATGCCCGAGGCCGCAATGTTTTGACCGCGCCATATAAGAACTTCTCCAGGGATCACCCACTCCTCCGCGTGTTTAATTAAAAGGCCTCCCCCCCACCCGGCGTATATTGGATGCGACCCGTCTTCCTCCTGGGGGCCTCACATTCCGTATTTATACCTCTTCAGAGGGATCATGTCGTGCTGTGGGGTGATCGCAGGGCGAATCCAGAGGACTGTGCCCCACCCCCGGAATCCTCCTCAGGGAGCAAATGCAAGCACCATACCATGATGTCGCAGCCACGAACCTCCCGCACACCCACTCCTGTGGATTGGACTGGCACCTTCGCATTCTAGATCTCGCTACCACCCGTATCCCGTATCCCGTATCCCGTGTCACGTTCTTAACCGGACCGTGGTGGATCTAAGCGAGATGATGTTGAAATTGCCCCCCCTACCCCCTCCCCCCTACCCATCAGACCTTCGTCCTTCCGCCATGAGTTGACGATAGTTACAAAACTCCGCGTCCCGCCGAGTTGACACTCCCCCCAGACAGCGCTGTCGACACAGCAGCATTCGCCATGCCTGGTGAAGCGACCCGGCCATCACTCCTTCTGGCAGGGGGCGCTCATCATCATCATCACAATCATGAGCACCAGAAGTTCCACAAGCGACAGCAGTCGTCCGTCGCGCCAACGGCCGTCACAGAGGTCATCCAGACCATTGATGTTGTGCAATCCGTCGAGGTCGATAGCACGGGCTCAACAATCGCCGTCACCGACGTCGCCCTCGATCCGACCGTCAATTTGAACACGATCAGTTTTGCGTCTGCGCCTACGACTCCCGCCAGCACCTCCTTCACCGACGCCGCTTCAACGGCTCCAGCTGTAGATGCTTCTCAATCCCTACTGTCCTCTAGTCCAGGCACAACGACGACTGTCACTCCTTCAACCACCTTTGCGTCATTCATTGGCAGCACTAATTCCTCTTCTGGTGAGATTTCCACCGTGGGATGTACTCGTCTTTCCTGGCTAATCCTACTCGCAGTAATTACAAAGTCAGCCACTTCGTCTGGCACTTTTTTCAAACTCTACTACTTCATTATCTTTGTCCTCGGCTCTGTCCTCGGCCACCTTACTTACGTACGTCCCTTCCTCGAGCGCGACCGACTCCGGTACATCTTCGTCTTTTGCATCCACGTCGGCATCGGCATCGTCATCGTCATCGTTTTCTTCTACTTCTTCGTCCGGTCCAACGACCATAACATTTCCCAATGGAACCCCTGCCGGGGCTGGAACAAGTGCGGTATCAGGCTCTTCATCTACGAGTACAGCAGCGGCTGGAAGTGGTGGCAGCTCGGATTCCACGACGCCAACTACTCCAGTCTTGGTCGGAAGTGTGGTAGGATCAGTAGCTGGTGTCGCGTTCATCCTCCTGGCCCTCCTGTTTATACTTCGTTGGAGGAAGAAGCATCAAAACATGCTACCATTGGATAGTGTGAGCCGTGGACCCATAGAGGGTGGCGGTAATACGGCAACTGGATCTGGACCACCTTCACAACCAAGTAGAGGCATGACTGAACGGAGATCTATCTTGTTTGCAGTCCCAGCTGCGTTCGCCACCTTGGCGGGTCATAAACGCTCTTCTCAGAGAACTGATCGCACGGTATCATCGACTGCTGGAAGTGAAAGAGGCTTCTACAGAGTATCTGGCCGAAAACTACCCTCGGTCTTGCGGTCCGGTGGTGATGGGTACGGAGGTGGGGTCGATCCTGATACAGCCACGTTGAGTGGAACGTCATTCTACCGGGACTCTCAAGGCTTCTATGGCGGACCAGGATCCCCGCCTCTTGTTCGACCCGGGACACGAGAACGCGATAGTGGCATACCAGTAATGCGACCTAGCCCAGCAAGGACTCCTGTCACAGAACAGGGACCATTCACTGAACCATCCGCTGAACCGCCGCCTTTAGTCCCGCCACGGCGTCCTGATGCCCTGGGTAGATCGCACCCTTCACAAGATGGATCGCATACGTCGCGATTCACGGAGGAGGTTTGAAGAATCTGCGTCACGAAAATACGGGTGTCTCGGGGCAGGGGTGTCCCAATGGCCCATGGCCATCAATCTATTCCCTCCCTGTAAATTTACGATTCTCAACGTTGTGTGGGCCCAGGCCAGTCGCCCTGTACAATCTTACATCTGACTGGCGTTCCTAGTGTCCTGGGCTTGCGGACTTTTTGCACATGATCTCATTCGTCATAGGCCATATACCCCTACGATGTATTTGGGTGTCTGTATAACTAGATCTAGGACTGTGTTCTATGAAGCAGCGGCTTCAACCGTCTGGCTGGATCCTATCTCTCTGGCTTCTGGTAATGAGATAGTTTTGGTCTACAACCCTAATGTGTATCTGCCACTTTGTATAGTAAATCATCTGGCGCTCTCCCAGATCGGATCCATAGCGGATCCAATATAATGTTTTCATGTACGATCTTTGTCTTGCTCATCATCCCTGTGATCGTGACCATGCCCAAGCACTGTGCACACCTTCAGACCAGACGCCGAATACGCAGCGCTGCGGTGGCTGATTACCAGTGATACCAAGTCGAATATATGTCAAAGCGGGAATAATCCATCTCGGATTGGCGGTGTTGGGCAAGCTCGTTCTCCAACCATCGTTTCATCGCCGTATGAGATCCCGCGCCGTAAGAACCCAATCCATCAGCATTTTGGCCGCGCCAGACGAACTGGTAAATCATATTGTGCGTGGAAGACATCTTCAGACTGGATCCGTCCGAGATAGAGCCTCGGGCGGTAACCTTCGCCCTGTTGTTGTGCTCCCATTATGTCCAGGACGTATGTGCAGTCGCAATTGTGATAGAACATGGCTTACCTCGAACTTCTTCCTGTCATAATATACCCCGAGATTCCGAGCGGTGGGGGTGCGGACAGATGCTAGGCGTCCAAGGGGTGTATAAATGCAGATACGCGTGGGTGCTTATCCTTGGTTCGGGGCACCCCTGTCCACGTAGCAGAGACATTGATTGGGGGCTCAGATGATTTGAGGCGCAGTCCCTCGATCGGTAATCGGACTTCAGATTCGGGACCTACTTGTACTTACTTACAGGTTCGGCATTGGCAGACCTGATAGTCCGTTTCTCCATTAGACGATTCTCCATTGACTCACCCACCCACTCACCCACTCACCCTCTCACCCTCTCACCCACTCACTACTCGAAACCCCTTTGCTTTGTTGCTCGCTCCCATGCTTCGATTGCCAACTCGGTTCTTGCCCTACCCAAACCTTCACCACCCCCTCACCCAAACCCAGATTACAAATTGGAGACTGTCAAGCTGACGCACGGCCAAGCCTCGGACGCTGCCGGCGGACTTAAGAACCCGAATACGACGGAGGATAGTGGCTGTTGAACCAACTCCACCACAAGACAATATCATCGCTCCACAACCTTGAAATTGGACGGAACACCCTTTGTCGAGCATCGGCGGATCGTCCGCAACCCCATGGACCGCTCTCAAATCATGGATCCCTCCCAACATGAGAACAATGGCTTTCGATTGCCGCAGGTGCAGCCGCCACCTTTGATGAACCCCCCACCTCAGATATTCGGATCTTATGACCCTGACGGCCTGTCCGTACTTTCGAATCTGCCCGATATGATGGATCCAATATTTACAGAGGGGATGCTTATGGATGAGAGTACCGAGGCGAAGAGGAGGAGGATTGCAAGGGTAGGGCATGGGGACTTGCGCTCAGGAACCGGAAAATGCTGACGGCCAGCAGGCTTGCGATATGTGTCGGAAAAAGAAGATCAAGTGTGATGGCAAGCTGCCTCTATGTACTCATTGTCTTAATTACAAGACGCAATGCATATTTACGCAGGTGGAGAAGAAGAGGAACCCTCCGAAAGGGTAAGCACATGGTAAAATGGCATTTAGCTGGACTGACCTTTGGGCTAGGGCAAAATATATTGAAGGCCTTGAGAATAGGTTGGGAAGAATGGAAAGCCTTCTTAGGTTGTCTGGTATGTACACAACTTTGATTTGCCTACCCAGGGAATACATTCGACTTCTAGAGACATAATTAATGGGGTGTTAGGATTGTTGGCCGAGGACGACAATGGAAAGACTGATCTTGGTACGTTGGAAAAGCGCCTTGTAGAGAAGACTATATCACGAAGGGCATCCGCGGCGCCTGGTTCGGGTCCCACTTCTCCCTCACCTAGCGGATCAAACGAAGTGGCTACCCCTCAAAGTACTTTAGCAACGCCAGAATCCCCAAATAAAGAGGCTGATAACGGTAATGGTAGTAATGGTAATGCGGCCAGTGGATCAAAGACAGAACAAGCACAGAAGCAAGAAGAGGTAGAAGCACTTTCGGATATGATGTGTTCGTTAGTCACGAATAACTGTGGTGAGACTAGATATATCGGTATGGCGCGTATACCTCTTTTGTAGAATTTAGCTAACTGTTTTAGGATCGTCTTCTGGATTCTCCATTTTCTCCCCCAAAGGTATTCAGTGGGTCAACGAGAAAACCGGTGATACCTCATTCCAACATATGATATCCTCAGCATCTGTTGATGAGAACAAATGGATGTATTGGAAGCCAGAAGTCTTCTCGGATCTCTTCTCCCGCCCGGTATACAGACAACTGCCTTCTAGGCTTGAGTGCCGATCACTGCTTAAGGACTTCTTCGAGAACTTCAATTGCATGTTTCCTCTCTTCCATCAACCGACATTTATGCATCTCGTTGACCGGCAATACTCCAGAGATCCATATGAAGGTTCGGGATGGTGGGCAAGTCTGAACGTTGCGCTTGCAATAGCTCATCGCCTGCGGGTGATGAGCCACCTTGTCCCTCGAGAGGAAGATGAAAAGGCATGGCAATACTTGAAGAACGCAATGGGAGTTTTCAACGAGCTCACGATGCGAAATACAGACTTGCTAAGTGTACAAGCTCTTCTTGGCATGGCACTTTTCATGCAAGGAACGCCCAATCCTCAACCGTCCTTCTTTCTTGTAGCAGCTGCAATACGATTGTCACACAGTATCGGACTTCATAAGAGAGGATCTGGTTTCAACCTCAATCCAGTTGAGATCGAGCAGCGGAAAAGAGTCTTCTGGATTGGGTATCTACTAGACAAGGACATTTGCCTTCGTTCTGGACGACCTCCAGCACAAGACGACGATGATATGAATGTGGACTTGCCAAGCACCGATCCGGACGACAACATTGGCAATATTCCTCTTGCGGATGGCAAGGGAAAGGTCAATCTGTTCCGCTTGATGTGTGAATTTTCAACCATTGAAAGCAAAGTTTACAAGCAGTTATACTCGACAAAAGCCTCTAAACAATCTGACGGCGAATTGCTCAATACCATTGGCGAACTTGACCAGCAATTGGAAGAATGGAAAGATAGCATCCCAGTTGACTTTCGTCCGGAACATGAGATCAAGGCCTCACATACGCCACTGATACTTCATGTTGTTGTCCTACATTTTGCATATTATAACTGTCTCACTACCATTCATCGGATGTCAATCCATCATGGATACTGGACAAGCCGTTTATCGAATTACGCTATTCAAGGACTGAATGCCAGGCCGCTCAATCCCCGCGTCTTCTCTTCCGCCGCACTCTGTGTTTCTGCCGCTCGAGCATCGATACACCTCATAAAATACGTTCCCCAAGGAGACTTCTCTTGTGTTTGGTAAGTATTGTCGATTTCCATAAAGATATCGCTAACATCAAAAGGCTTATTCTATATTTCCCTGTTTCCGCTCTCGTCACGTTATTCGGTAACATTCTCCAAAATCCGCAGGATCCCAGGGCTCGTTCAGATGTTAGACTCATGAATGTCGTGGTCAATTTTCTTTCGCTGTTGGCCTCAGAAGAAGAGAATGGAGGTGTGAAGCGTATGCTCGGTGTCTGTTCGGAATTCGAGAGAATTGCCAAAGTTGTCCTGGATAAAGCTGACAAAGAGAGCTCTTCACGAAGAAAACGAAAGACGCACGAGGACCCAGCTTCCAAAGTACAGCAGACGTCAAGGCATCCTCAACAATCACAAACACCAGCGGCTTTCGATCGCGCAGTGCCTTCGATAGGTGACGTCTACCCTCCAAACATGGGCCAGATGCATCCACAAAATGGCTTCAGTTCGATACAGGCAAATGGCTCACCTTCCGGCGGCGCGTCATGGCAAGCTGATTTCGGAGAATATGCATCTCCCAATGGCATGACGCCTTTTGCAGATACTCAAGGATACACTAATGGCAACGAGATCAATTCACCCTTGAACCCTAACAATTTCCAACAACCTTTTGTACCTCAAGATCTGTGGCAAATGCCAATGACTTCTGAATGGGACTGGGCAGATATGACTGGCGGCGCTTATCCAAGTTTTGAGAATGGAGTTGTTGGCGATCCTTGTCTACAACACAACGATAATCAGCATCTACAAAATCAACAAATGTAGATCAGTGAATGTTTCTTTGCAGTCTGTCTTGAACGAGAGGCGTATATGGATGTGGTATTAGTACCATATGGGATGATCTCATGTTAAAATATTGGAATGGGACCGGACTTGCTAAAACTGGAGTCTGCGTTTTAGCTTTGGCGTTCGTTATGTATACTAGCTGGTTACTTCGATATTTTACTTCGCGGGGTTAGGGACGAGGTATATCAGTGCCAATTCTACTCAATTGTCATTTAACGCACATGCTATAGCAGGTTTAGGAACTTAATAACTATTGACATGATTAAATGATGGATTCAGACTTTTGATTTGTAGTAAATTTGTCTTTATGTAGGCGGATAAATAATTATGTAAATTGGTCTAAGTGATGCTGAGTCATCTGCTTTGGAATACTCATCAACTCGCGCGACTTTTGCCTCCAGCTCCGGATTAAGTTCCCTTCATACCGACCTCAACTTGATGACACAGAGGAGCTCAGAATTTCTTTGTCACTTTCAAGTGGTCCTAATCCCTTTATTTCTGCTCACCTCGACGCTCTAGCCAAGCATGACATCTCTTCTCCGGCGGTCGAGCACTTTTGCGAGAATCTCCCAAGCATCCATTCAATCTGCCTCACGAAAGAGTCTTCGATCAACTTCAAATTCGACCTTACTCTGCTCGAGGGCACGTGTACAACAAGTCCGATCTTATACCCAACCACCAACCCCGCCGAAGAAGCAAGAAGATGGTCAGAAGGAGTCAGTAGCTCCAAAAAAAGCTACCCCTCCACCTCATAAACCTGCGCAAGGCACGAAGAATCTCTACCAAGGGAAGACGCCGCTATCTCCAGATCATGATGACAAGGCCAGTGAGTCTCCGTTGGCCGAAGGGATGGTGAGGATGAGTCCCGAGGATGAGGAGACTCTTAAGAGCTTGGTTGATACACTGAAGAAGGGACTGCCACAAAGTCAAGTGGACAATCTCGAGAACGCATTCCAGGAAATAAAGAGAAATGGCATTACCGAGGAATTGAAGGATTTCGTGCAGACAACTCGAGGTAGGCCGATGTCGCTGTCTGATGCGGCGAAAGCTACAAGATTGATCGCACATATGGCGAGGAAGCAGGCGGAAAAGGATATGAAGTCAGACGCTCCGGATTTCAAGTCGAATCCGTCGGGGGTTCCTCCTCCTCCTGATGGCAAGGGAAAACCACCAGATTTTAAATACATTGGCACGATCAAGCTTGATTGGACATCATTATTATTGTCGCTATTCGTAACATATCTCATGTGGGATATGTTCATGCCAGGAAATGCAACTAAAGAAATTACGTTCCAGGAATTCCGAAATAGTTTCTTTGACAAAGGATTGGTTGAGAAATTAACGATTATCAACAAAAGCCGAGTTCAGGTCCACCTGCTCCAAGAACCTACCAGGTCCATGTACCCCGACTCTCCTGCTGCAAACCCTAACTTCCACTATTATTTCACGATCGGATCTGTAGAGGCTTTTGAAAAACGAATCGATGATGCACAGCGAGAACTTGGAATCCCGAGCTCAGAAAGGATACCGGTTAGCTATGCTTCTGATACAGAGATTTGGGGCCTACTTATGAGCTTTGGACCTACGCTTCTCTTTATCGGTGCTATCTTCTATATGTCACGACGGGCTGGAGGTTCTGGCAGTAATAGTGGAATCTTCGGAATGGGCAAAAGTCGGGCAAAGAGATTCAACCATGAGACTGATATCAAGGTCAAGTTTAAGGATGTTGCAGGTATGGACGAAGCTAAGTTGGAGATAATGGAATTCGTCTCCTTTTTGAAGAGTCCGGAACAGTTTCAACGGTTGGGTGCTAAGATCCCTCGAGGAGCTATCTTGTCTGGCCCACCTGGTACTGGTAAAACACTCTTGGCAAAAGCAACAGCTGGAGAATCACAAGTACCATTCTTTAGTGTCAGTGGTTCCGAGTTCGTAGAGATGTTCGTTGGTGTTGGTGCGTCCAGAGTGCGTGATCTATTTGCTATGGCAAGAAAGAACACACCCTGTATTATTTTTATTGACGAAATTGATGCGATTGGAAAATCACGTTCAAAATCTGGATCATGGGGCGGCGGGAACGATGAGCGAGAGGCTACGTTGAACCAAATCTTGACCGAGATGGATGGATTC
This sequence comes from Chlorociboria aeruginascens, assembly GCA_002276475.2. Taxonomy (NCBI): domain Eukaryota; kingdom Fungi; phylum Ascomycota; class Leotiomycetes; order Helotiales; family Chlorociboriaceae; genus Chlorociboria; species Chlorociboria aeruginascens. Next base: position 10,390 of record NCSK02000220.1, on the reverse strand, counting down.
AATACCACAGAACAAATTGTCGTCTTGGCTGGTACCAACAGACCAGATGTACTCGATCAAGCTCTCTTGCGTCCTGGTCGTTTTGATAGACATATTGCCATCGATCGACCTACAATGGAAGGCCGCAAGCAGATCTTCATAGTTCATCTGCGCCAGATTGTCACAAATGAGGACATGGATTATCTGGCTGGACGTCTGGCTGCGATGACCCCTGGATTCTCTGGTGCTGATGTCGCCAATTGTGTCAACGAAGCCGCTTTGATTGGTATATGATCCCTTGTCTATTCATATTTAAACTTTTTTAATGCTAATTTTATAGCTGCACGAACCAGCGCCGTATCCGTGGCAATAGCTCATTTCGAACAAGCCATTGAGCGAGTAATTGGTGGCCTGGAAAGAAAATCTCTTATTCTCTCACCTGAAGAAAAGAAAGTCGTCGCATATCACGAAGCTGGTCACGCCATTTGCGGTTGGTATTTCAAATATGCCGACCCTCTCCTTAAAGTCTCTATCATCCCCCGAGGTCAAGGCGCTCTCGGATATGCCCAATATCTCCCATCCGGTGATACCTACCTCATGAATGTCAATCAACTCATGGACCGTATGGCCATGACCCTCGGAGGTCGTATCTCGGAAGAACTCCATTTCCCAACCGTTACCAGCGGTGCCAGCGATGATTTCAAGAAAGTAACTCGTATGGCCACAGCAATGGTAACACAATGGGGCATGAGCAAGAAACTCGGCCCACTACACTTCCAAGAAGAAGACAACAAACTCACCAAGCCCTTCGCGGAAGCTACGGCCCAAACGATCGACTCGGAAGTCCGTCGTATAGTCGATGAAGCCTACAAACAATGTAAAGACCTCCTTACCGAGAAGAAGAAAGAGGTTGGCTTAGTAGCAGAAGAGTTATTGAAAAAGGAGGTGCTAGGGAGAGATGATATGGTACGGTTATTGGGTAAGAGGCCTTTTGAGGATCATAAGGACTTTGCCAAGTATTTCGGTGAACCGGGTAAGAAATCAGCTCCCCCACCTCCACCAACTCCGTTACCGAATGGAGGTTTGGATACACCGAGTCCGGCGCTGTTTGATGGGGACCTAGGGCGGTAATTCGTGGACGGATTAGGGATATAGGAGAGGATTGGTATAGCCAGCTCGGAGCTGTATCGACTGTACTGTACAGACACATTTCCTTCTCATCTTACGGCGTCTATAACTAAATGGAAGCATAGAGAAAAAAAAGAGGAAATGTAAACCACTTCACTTATATCTTTATTTATTGCATGTACATAATGTGTATTGTATTGCCTCTTGGGCTCCTAAGTGCGGGGGTTTAAAATAAGAGAAAGAAATCTCTACTCCTCTCAGTTCTTCTTCTTATTATAATTTTTAGTTGTATTGGTTAAATTCTCATTTATTTTCTTTCTTACTTTTATAGCATTCTCAGTCCATAGACTGAACACAACCCGCCACGAGATCAATTGATGGATGACCTGTTATAAGAAATAGGTATAATTCGGCCAAATTCGTCCTAGACTGACTCTGGTGGGGGGTTGCATCAGAGATCGGGTATGTAGAGGAGTTCCGTTACGGTGTCGAAAGCTAGTCAATTCCCAATTGTGAATCTGATACCTTTCCATTAATGCTGCAAACCAATGAAAATAGCCATATCTTGGTATGTATAGCTTGCCTTACTTCGGACAGATTCCAGAATCCTCGCCAATCAAAGCTTCTCGGTCGATTGTTTGCAGCATTTAATGCAAAGGTATTGCGATCCACCAACCCCTCTTCGCAGGTTACACAATGTCGGTAATTAGTCATCTCCTCTTCAACGAACCGCCGGTGAACGTGCCATTTCATTATCTTTCTCTCTCGAGCACACTATTCGCTTTGGCACATGAACATGTCGTCTTCATACTGGAAACACAAAGCGACGATTGCAAGCTTGACGGTATGGGAAAAGTTAGATATTATTCCCGGCTGCATTGGGATTTGTAAGTTTCGTCCACTCTGCTTTCAATCCCATCCAAAGACAGATACCACATCGCCATCGACGAATTGGGGGAGGAGGGCGGGGATTTGTCACACCTAGAAGAATAATACTGATAGGCTACAGTGACAACAACCTTCGTCTCGATCTTCACCGGCCTGCTCATTTCCAAGAAATCCAGACCGAAGAGTTATTACAGATGGGTGGCGCTGAATTTATTGCGGGCGCTCACATCGAGATTTAGTGTTCGGCAACAGCAGTATAACTCCCTCCTCTCTCTCTCTCTCTCTCTCTCTCTCTTCCATTAGTTGGCGGCAGCGGTTACGGCAATGGGAGCATGCTTTTGTCTCAGAATCTCATTTGCAGTCCGCTTGATGATACCACCAGTGACGGGTAGACTAGTAGACTGTTCAAGGAACAAATCGACCTCACGAGCAGATTGGCGGCCTTCGTTAATTCCCCTGAGATAGATAGTTAGTAAATGCAGAGTCTGACTAGCTAGAGTAACGAAACTTACCAGACGATCAGGGATTGGCCACGACGACAATCACCGGCTGCAAAGACTCCTGTCACATTAGTGCTGTACTTGCCAACAGGTGTCTTGATGTTCTTGCGACCATCCTTCTCGATCTCATCTCCTAAGACACGGTCCTCTGGGCCAAGGAAACCCATTGACAACAGGACAAGATCCGCAGGGAAGAATTGCTGAGAGCCATCGATTTTTTTCATGTCCCAACCGCCGGTAGCAGACTTAGTCCATTCAACACGAATTGTGTTGATTCCTTTAACCTTTCCATTACCATCATCAATGAATTCCTCAGACATGACACAATACTCGCGAGGATCCTTGCCCATGTGCTGCTTCACTTCTGTGTGGCCATAGTCGACCCGATAGATTCTGGGCCATTGGGGCCATGGGTTGTCACGGGCACGCTCATCCGGTGGTTGTGGAAGCAACTCAAAGTTTGTGACTGATTTGGCACCGTGTCGAACGGATGTACCAATGCAGTCATTACCGGTATCACCACCACCAATAACTACAACGTGCTTGTCCTTTGCAGAGATATACTCGCCGTCTGTCAGCTCAGAATCAAGCAGAGATTTGGTATTGCGGTGCAAGAATTGCATGGCAAAGTGGATGCCATCGAGATTACGGTTCTTGATAGGAAGGTCTCGTGCTACTGTAGCGCCGGTGGCAATAACTACAGCATCATTCTCCGCCTTCAAATCCATGAGAGAGATATCCTGTCCCACGGCTATTCCATGCTTGAATGTGATACCCTCAGCTACCATAAAGTCCGTTCGTCGCTTGACGATTTTCTTATCCAACTTCATGTTAGGAATGCCATACATGAGAAGACCACCTGCGCGATCAGCACGCTCATAGATTGTAACCAGATGCCCTGCCTTGTTGAGCTGGTCAGCACAGGCAAGCCCGGCCGGTCCTGATCCAATGATTGCGATTTTTTTGCCAGTGCGGACTTGAGGTGGTTGAGGAACCATCCAACCCATATCAAATCCACGATCAATGATAGCACATTCAATCGACTTGATGCCGACAGGGTCCTCATTGATACCTAGAACACAGGCACCCTCGCAAGGAGCAGGACAGACCCGTCCGGTGAACTCGGGGAAATTGTTAGTCATGAGAAGACGGTTGAGGGCATCTTTCCATTGGTTTTGGAAGACCAACTCGTTCCATTTTGGAATGATATTGGAGATCGGGCAACCAGAGTCAGACTGGCAAAAGGGCACACCACAATCCATGCAGCGAGCTGCTTGATACTTCAGTTCGTCCTCATCCAAACGCTTGGAAAGTTCAGCCCAGTCACGAGTACGTGTCTTTGCCGAGCGGTACTTCTCGGAACGGCGTTGATATTTCATAAAACCTTTTGTCTTGTCCAAAACAAGGGATCTCTTTTTCTCAAAAGCACCATCACCGACAGTCTCCTCAATGTCTTGAAGACTTGACTTCTTCTGATCATGCTTGGTCTTGAGAGTTTTCTCATGAAGATCTCGCACGGGATTTCCAGGAAGTAGGGGAAGTTGGTATTCAGCTCGCTTTGCTTCGGCGGCTTTAGCAGCTTCCTCTTCTAGAACACGCTTGTAATCCACAGGTAAGACTTTGACGAAACGTGGAAGGGCTCTATTAAAATCAAGGAGGATGCGAGCTGCAAGTTCGGAACCTGTGTAATGGTGGTGATCTTCGATCAAGCCACGCACGAACGCGATTTCGGTGGGATCATCAATGCTAGAAGCTTCAACCATCTCATGGTTGAGCTTGGACAAGAATTCTTGATGAATATCCAAAATGTAGGCGATACCACCAGACATTCCTGCTGCAAAGTTACGGCCGGTGCTACCAAGAATGAGCACACGGCCACCAGTCATGTACTCACACCCGTGATCGCCGACACCTTCGACGACTGCAGTGGCGCCCGAGTTTCGGACGGCAAAACGCTCAGCAGCCACTCCACGGAAGAAAACGTTTCCACTCGTAGCGCCATATAGACAAACATTACCGACGAGAACGTTTTCCTCGGCCTTGAACACAGCAGCACGAGGTGGATAGATGATTAGGCGACCGCCGGACAGACCTTTTCCGACATAGTCATTGGCGTCACCCTCAAGTTCCAATGTAACCCCAGGGGCAAGGAATGCACCAAAGGACTGGCCAGCAGAACCCTTGATGTTGACATGAACTGTGTCCGTCGGCAAACCTTTCTCGCCGTATCGCTTAGAGATTTGGTAAGAAAGAGAAGTTCCCATAGCACGGTCGGTATTGACAATGTCACATTCAATTCGAGAAGGGAGGCCCTTGTCAAGAGTTAATTCAGCCTCGGATATCAACTTGTTGTCTAGTCTGACATAGAGGCGATGGTCTTGCTTGCGAACATTGAAAGTTGCAACACCGGGTCTGAGTTTATGGGCTGGCGTAAGAATTAAGGAGAGGTCGATGTTTGCAGTCTTGCCAGTGCGAAGGTCTTCACGAACCCGAAGAGCTTCAGCATGACCAACCATTTCGTTGATGGTTCGGAAACCAAGTTTGGCCATAATTGCCCTCAACTCGTTGGCTATGTAGTAAAAGAAATTGATAACATGTTCAGGAGTACCCTTAAACTTTTGTCGTAGCTCAGGATCTTGAGTGGCAATACCGACTGGGCAAGTATTCTAAAATATTGTCAGCAAAGTTTCGACATCAAATCAAAAAATTTGACTCCTAATGTGGTAGAATTTGCGAGGAATTGGGAGTTGCATAATCTTAAAATAACACAATGAGAATAAAGGGCTCACGAGGTGGCATTTCCGCATCATAATACAGCCCATGGCGATAAGAGGGGTGGTTGCAAACCCCCATTCCTCGGCACCAAGCAGGCAGGCGATAGCCACATCACGACCAGTGCGTAACTGCCCATCCGTTTGAACAACAACACGGCCTCGAAGATCATTCAACACTAAGGTTTGGTGAGTTTCAGCAAGACCAAGTTCCCATGGCAAACCGGCATACTTGATACCTGTCCATCGAGAAGCGCCGGTTCCACCATCGTGACCAGAGATCAAGATATGATCAGCCTTGGCTTTAGCAACACCAGAAGCGACAATTCCAACACCTGTCTCGGAAACCAACTTCACAGAGACTCGTGCGCGAGGATTGGAGCACTTAAGATCATAGATCAATTGTTTCAAATCCTCGATCGAGTAAATGTCATGATGAGGAGGAGGAGAGATAAGACCAACACCAGGTGTAGAGTGACGAGTTCGAGCAATAGACTTGGACACCTTGTGACCAGGAAGCTCGCCGCCTTCTCCAGGTTTAGCACCTTGAGCCATCTTGATTTGTAACTCGTCGGAATCAGCCAAGTAGTTAGAAGTCACACCGAAACGTCCAGATGCAACCTGCTTGATGGCTGACCGCATGGTATCACCACTATCCATGACCTCCGATCGCTCAGGGTCTTCTCCGCCTTCACCGGTGTTGGACTTTCCGCCGAGACGGTTCATAGCAATGGCAAGTGTTGAGTGTGATTCCATAGAAATGGATCCGTATGACATAGCTCCAGTGCAGAATCTTCGAACGATTTCTGTCCACGGCTCAACTTGATCGATAGGAACTGGTGTGGCTTCATCGAATTTGAAATCCAAGAGACCTCGGAGGGTGCATTGTTTGACTTGCTCATATTCAGCCAGAGAATAGGCTTCGTAAGACTTGTCATTTTTAGTTCGAACTGCATCTTGAATATTGGCAATAGATGTTGGATCATTGATATGTGGCTCTCCTCCATCACGCCAATGATATTCACCTGACTCGACAAGTCCGGGGATGCTAACCGTATATCGAGAGGGGAAACCCTTCTCATGAAACCTGAATGCATCTTCCGCGATTTGCTCGAACGTGATTCCTTTGATTCTGGTGGCAGTTCCCTTAAAGCATCGATCCACAACAGTATCATCAACTCCGAGTGCCTCGAAAATCTGAGCTCCTTTGTAACTGGCCAGAGTAGAGATGCCCATCTTGCTCATAACTTTCAAGATGCCACCATCGGCAGAATACTTGTAATTACGAATGAGGGTATCATCACTAAGCTTTTTCCTAATAAGGCCTTCACGGTTAAGCTTGATGATGCATTCCATAGCAAGATATGGATTGATGGCATCCGCACCGTAGCCAACGAGGACACACATATGGTGAACTTCACGGGCTCGGCAGTCTCAACAACCAAAGCTGCGAGGGATCGCCATTTATTGTTGACCAAGTGATGGTGAACCATTCCAGAAGCCAGCAGAGCAGAAATTGGTACTCGGTCCGCAGATGTCGCACGATCAGAAAGAATGATGATACGATCTTTATTCTCGATGGCAGCAGTAGCCTGGCCACAGATCTCATCCAAATGCCTGATATAACCATCGATACCCTCGGATTTAGGGAAAGTCAGATCAATGACCCTGACCGTCCAAGAAGAGTATAGCTTATTGATGTTCTTCAGTGCATTGAATTCGGGAATCGACAAAACAGGCGTTGGCAGCAACAATCTACCGCACTGAGAAGAGTCCATTTCAAGTAAATTACCCTGTGGGCCAACATAACATTCGAGGGACATGACGATGGCCTCTCTGATAGGATCAATGGGAGGATTGGTGACCTGAGCAAAGAGTTGACGGAAGTATTCGTAGAGTAGCCGAGGAGCGGTAGCCAGGCATGCCAATGGAGCATCGTTCCCCATAGAACCAAGCGCCTCCTTCTCATCAGAAGCCATCGGTGCAAGGAGCAGACTGACTTGCTCAAAAGAATACCCAAAGGCTTTGAGCATGGCATCTTCCTGAATTAGCGCTGCATCAGGTTTGGCGACCAACTCGACCGCACCATCATTCATCAGCTGCTCGTGGATCTTAGGCAAACTGATCAATTCCTTCTGAAGCCAGACTCTGAAGTCCTGACGGTTTGCCACGGTGCTCTTGAGCTCGGCATCGTCGATAATACGGCCAGCGAGAGTATCGACCAGCAACATCTTTCCTGGCTGTAATCTACCCTTCAAGACGACGCGCTCGGGATCAACCGAGATGGTCCCAACTTCGGAAGCACAGATAATTCTGTCATCATCCATGACATAGTAACGGCATGGTCGCAGGCCATTTCGATCGAGATTTGCACCACAGTACCTCCCATCTGCGAAGGTAAAGAGGGCGGGTCCATCCCAAGGCTCCATCTGACAGGCTGCCCACTCGTAAAAGGCAGCCTTCGCAGGATCCATGGCCGAATTGTCCTGCCAGGCCTCGGGGACCATGAGCATGACGGCCTCGGGGAGGGAAAGAACACCATTTACGGTGAGCAACTCCAGAACATTATCGAAGGCGGCCGAATCAGAACCTCCATCTTCTACGATGGGGTAGAGCGACTCCAGGTCATCACCAAAGATATCGGATTGCATCACCCCCTCTCGGGCTCGCATCCAGTTCTTGTTACCTCGCAGCGTATTGATCTCACCTAAGGGGGAGATTAGTCTGGGGGGCTACTGGGAGGCTTTACGAGCGAGGGTCATACCGTTGTGAGCTGCCCATCTCAGGGGTTGAGCACGATCCCACGAGGGAAAAGTGTTGGTGGAAAAACGGGAGTGTACAAGAGCAAAATGGGCTTCGTAGTCAGCGTTCACCAGGTCATAATAGTACTGGTAGACCTGGACGGGGGCAAGCTGGCCTTTGTAAACAATATTCTTGTTGGAAAGGGAGCATAGATAGAACCAATTGTGGAGGCCAATGGTATGGGTCGCACGCTTTCGGAGCACATAGAGTTGTCTCTCGAAATATTTCTCATCAAACTGGTTAGGATCGGTGGTCTCTGGTGTATTGCCAGGGCCATACGCAGATGCTAGAACAACGAAAGGTTGCAAAATAATAGGTTCACGAGAAGCAGCAGCAGGACCCAGCAGAGTCGAATCCTTGGGCGGCTCTCGCCATCCCAATACCCTCAAACCCAGTGACTCTGAGATTTCTTCCAATTGTGTCTTCGAATCTTGCAAGGTTTCCTCATCCGGCTTGAAGAACAGATTGCCCACGGCATACTGGCCCACCGGGGGGAGCTTCATGTCCGTCTCGCGTTCGAAATTCTTGATGAAGAATTTGTGGGGGATCGATGTCATGACACCAGCCCCATCTCCATCTCGCGCATCCGAGCCCACTGCCCCTCGATGGGTCATGTTACAGAGAAGGTTTCGAGCTGGGCGGAGCGCGTAGTCAGCATTGCTACTGGCAGAGCCGAGATCGAGAGAACATACCATCGCTCACGATTTTGTGGCTTGGCTTGCCCTTTATGTTACTGTATCCCTAATCAGCTTGTGCCCCCCAAACGGCTGGAGGGAAAGCTACCAGGCAAACCCGACCCCACAAGCATCTTTCTCCAAGCTTGGATCATACAACCCTCTATTCGGCCCCCCCGTCGTTAGATATGCCGAGCTAAACCATAGACAGATGTTCCTTACTGCTTCACCGGAAGAGCTCCTGCCCACGATTCATTCCCGTCGGTCTCGTACTCATACGGATGATAGACTTCATTCTCCGCGTCAATCTCGAGTTGTCTGTCGTTAAAGTCGTCTCCAATGCCCATGCCCATCGTAGGCAGAGGAGCCGGCGGATGAGGAGAAGGTCCGTCTTCCTAGGACGAGGGGGTATGCGGGCTGTCTTACTTGTCGGGGGTGCGGGTTCTCGGTGCGACTGCAGGTATTCTTCTGCTGCTGGAAGAAAGGATGTCAGTCGCCGTGGCCAGAAAGATTGTTTGCAGGCAAGTAAAGGGCAGTCTTGTAGGTGGTATTCTTATTCTTATTTTTATTTTTATTGTAAAAAATAAATAAAAAGGAAAGGGACGGGCGGGTCGGGGTGGGGTGGGGGAAAGGAAGAAAAAACCAGAAAGCTGCTTGGCCGGGGCGGCAAGAGTGGGTTTACTCTGACAAGGTAGGGCAAGTGAATCGCTTGTGCTCGCTCGTTCATTCACCCCGAAATGTTGTGTCTTGAGTCTTGTGTCTTGTGTCTTGTGTCTTGTGTCTTGTGTGCCTTTTTACCGCGAAGTAGCGGCTACCATGAACGAGGGGTCCTATGCCAGTGCTGAGAGAGACGACCGCTTCTGCGGATGACGGGTCTTTTGCGAAGGCGAGTGAATAATTGATGTGCTTCGATTGGAGGGAGGGTGGGGGATGTCGCCGGCATCATCATAAAAGAGGGGCGGCGCAGGGGGAGGGGAAGCGGTGGGGAAAGCTTTTCCTTACATACAGTACTATACTGATATCTGATATCAGGCAACGATGGCTTCCACCGCAATCAGCGAGCTGTTTTCTGGCACGGATGGGGAGACGAAATGGCAGATGAGGGACTGGGCAGCGATGGGATGGGGCGATGGGATCGAGGGAGTGGGCGGGGAGAGGGGAGAGGGGAGAGGGGAGGGGAGGTGGGAGGAGGGAGGAGAAGTTCTTTTTATTGCCCAGTATTAATCATCCTCGATTGGTGCGGAGGAGCAGAAGGGACTAGAGCTTCTATCGGAGCAAGCCGGCCCACGGCCAGGCCATTGTGCTCGAGTGACGGTTACGGCAAGGGCACGCGCTGTTGTCGGCCCCCGGCCAACGTGGCAATGCTCCCTGCCATGAGCGAGAGGGGTCGGCTTTGGGTTGGGGTGGGGTGGTTTGGTTTGGTTTGGTTTGCTCTGGTTTGGTTTGCGCTGCTTTGGTTTGCGCTGCGTGGGTTTGCTCTGCTTTGGTTTGCTTCTCTGGATTGACGGGCTTCCTCTTCGCCTGTCCGGGCCCGGGCTGATCAGAGTGAGTGCGCACCAGGGCCGCACCAAGGGAGGAGGCTTGGATCTTGGCGACGCCTGATTCGCGGGCATGAGGCTCGGAGAGCCAGGGTAGAGCTAGGGATGAA